>PVHY01019769.1:0-26777 GCA_004024945.1 Uropsilus gracilis | reverse complement strand
TATATGAGGGATATAAGAAAAACAAATAAACAAACAGACAAGAAAAATTTAAAGTTTCCAACAGAACTAAAGCACAATGCAAGAGAGTGGGAGGAGGGTAAAAATGGGGGAGGGGATGGAGAGGACATAAGAGATTAAGATGGCTCACAGGTGATGGGAGAGCCTGGGTAGACAATGATATAAAAGATAAGATAGGTAGGTAGATGATAGATAGATAGATAGATAGATAGATAGATAGATAGATAGACAGACAGACAGACAGACAGACAGACAGACAGACAGACAGACAGACAGACAGACAGATAGATAGATAGATAGATAGATAGATAGATAGATAGATAGAATCAATAAAATAAATTTTTAAGAATATCTCAATTTCATACCTGTTGAATTCATTGTTATGAGAACAGGTTTAGGTAGTGCTATTTTCTCTTGTTAAAAATCACTGTCCTAACAAAAAAGCATCCAAAATCATTGTTTAATCTATCTCAATAAGAATATGCTACCAGTTTGCGGAAAATTACTGACCTTTTCAAATGCCATGGTAAGATAAGCTGGATGTTCCCAGTAAAAGAAAAAAGAAGAGCAAAATAGAAATGATCAGAGCACAAAGCTCCTGGAAAATCCTCCAAAACCCATGACTCCTTAAGCCTTTACCTATAAAATAAATCATATCACCATCAAATTTCTCAGCATGAGAGATAAAAGACACAACTGAAGTATGGTCAGATTCATCAAGAAGAAATGTAAAGATTATGTTTGTGTAAAATTAACCCTCTTGATCTGAAAACCTCCTATAATTCATTATCTTTATTGTATGGATCTGTGTTGTGGATCCCATGTTATTTCATAATAACTTATCTTTTTTAAATATTAAATAAATCTTAGGTCTAAAATTAAATAAGAAACAGTATAAGTTCTGTCCATATTATTAAGGGCGCACAGTTTCTATGCAAATAATAACAATAACAGTCAATATTGTGTACTCATATGCGCCAGATACTATTCTAATAGTTTGCATGGAAAAGCATATGATCATTCTCATGAATACATGATGTGCTATTATTATTCCATTTTTGCAGATAAGAAAACTCAGGCTCAAAGCAGCTAACTAGCTATTTTAGTGTTTCATTACCAGTTAGTAGTGGCACTGGGTTTATTACACAGGCCATGTGAGTTCGAAGGCATTGTTCTTAACTTGTTCATTATCATACAAAGATAGGAAGGAAGCAGAAAAGAAAGTGAAAGTGAAGACAGGACAAAGGGAGAAAGATGAGGGAAGGAAGAAAGAGGCAGGGAGAGAGAGAGAAGGAGAGAGAGTTGAGAAGGTGAAAAGGAGATAGAAAAAGTATGAAAGGAAATCATTTACTAACTCAAGTTGCAAAATGACAAATTATTACTCTCAGTGAACAGTCAGGAAACTCAGTTTATAAGTCATTGAAAATACTTTTGTGAATGTGAAGAGAGCTAATATGCTCATGTTAGTTGGGAGAAAAGATGTTGTAGCAGAAATAAGGATGCTTTATTGCTTCTTTAGCATTGCCGATTAAGAACTATAATATAGTTAATAAGGGCTAATAAAGGTATGAAAAAATAAAGAAAAATTTTCCACTATGACACTTAACTATATGCAAATGTAGTGGCCATTTTCCTCGTTGAACCACATAGGTTAAGGCACAGATATATAATGTAATTCTTAGTGGCATCCAAACCTAGCCAGCTCCTTTGTGAGACTCATAACTCAGGACTACTTAACCTCCTTAGCCCTGACAATCTGTTATGATTAGATGCCTCCAAATAATCCTCTCTAGTTTATTCCCCAGAAATTCTCTCTGCACAGTCAAACTGAATGATTGGCCTATTTCTCAAAATCACCCCATGCTTGCTCAATCAAATGCTCAGTTTTCTTTCCTGTTTGATCAAATTCTACAGTTTTCTAAGTCCCAGTTAAAATGTCCCTCCATCCCCCACTATAAATTTTCCTCATCGTCCCTGAGTGCTTTTTTCTCTCTCTGAATTCTTTTCTAACTTTATCTGCATTCGTCTTTACTTTTAATTGTCTTCTTTTCTATCTTGCATGCATAATTCAGTATCTTACTTCCTCATTGTAGACTAGTATTGCCCCTCTCCCCACAAAGGTAGCATCTATATTTCTTCAGAAATCACATGGAATTAAAAGATTTATTTTTAGATAGCAATAAAGATATTTTAATAAAAATTTTCTTAATTTTCACCATGTATATGATGACACTAGTGGTACATGTACAGAAGCACTACAAGCACTACAACTACAAGCCAAATGTAGATCTTTAGCGTACCCTTGCAAGACACATGAGACACCTAAAAGAGCTTTAACTAAATTTTATTCTCCCTGAGAAAAAGGAAAAAAATAAATGAGTCTAGTAATATCTACAGAGACCCCCAATTCAAATGCCTTTTAAGTACCGTAGCATTCAGAAAAGCCAGAACTGGTTCTAGTATAGCAGGAATAGAAAAAATGGAAAGTGGCAAATAGAAAATGCATACTCCCTCAAAAGTGATTACCACTTATCGGAAATCAGTTGGAAATAATTCCTCATTACTGCATGAAAATGCAGCCTTGCTATGCCAGAAATTCAGACTTTCACATGAAATCTTTCAATATTTATATTGTGCAAATAATTATGATAATGATTTGTTTTTATTTTAATAAAATATGGTGCAGCTAAATAAATCCCATGCACGTGCTAAATCCAGGCTATAAATTAGACATGAGACCTGAAATTGTCAGGTAGGGACTCGTATGATAGGGAGTCACAGGGCTGTGCTATTTATATGAGAATCTGTGAGTCTTTAATTCTTCCATTACTACTGAGGCAGAGAAAGGAAGTACATAAAGTCAAGTTGCCCAGGAAAACAGGGAAGAGTGAGATGTTTCCAGCATAGCGTTTGGGTGACTGAAGTACAGACACTTAAGTTTTGAAATGGAAGTCCAAAATTAAGATGACAGCAAAGTGGATTCCTTCTGAAAACTGTGCAGGAGATGCTGTCCTGTGCATTTTTCTTAGTTTGGTAGCCTCAGGCATAGCTTAGCTTAGTTTAGCAATAATGTCTTTATGTCACTATTCCTCAATGCATTGATCTCTGTGTCCAGATTTCTCCTTTTTATTAGAACCCATTCTAATGACATCATCTTATTCATAGGCAAATTACCTACTTTCAAATGGCATGCATTCAAAGGTACTGGGGATTATGACTTCAACATCTTTGTCTGAGACACAATTAAACCCATAACATATTGATATTGCAGAGTCAATCCAGCACTTCTTGTAGTATTCACTGTGCTCCTTGGAAACCCCAACAGAAGTTTTGCCAAAAAAGAGAGAACTGGGAATTATAGAAGTAACATTTAGTTAAATGACAGAGTCCTGGAACACAGACCTGCTTTCCTAATCTGGTTTATGGGGAACTCTAGGGATATTATTCCTCAGGAGGAAGAAGTTTATTTCCTTCCTCCCTAATATCTAGGGGCCCACTTAGCTTGCATGTATGTTATATTATCAGATACACAAGTAGCTATAAAATAGCTGTGCCCTACTCCAGACTTAAGGTCCTTAGCCTCCGACACAACAGGGGGCTGGTGTCTACCTGATTCTACAGGACTGAATTTACCAACTGCCTCTGTACAGAACACACATTGGCCAAAATCACAATGGAAAACACATTGTTGAGATTCTTCCATACACAAACTCCATGGTAAAAGGATCTTCTGAAAGCATCTCTTACAATGAGTTACCCTCTATCGCCCTATTTCCTTCTCAAAGACCTTTGGAATTCAACCAAAATAGAAGTAGTCAGCTGAGCCCAAGAGATTTCACAAGTCTTAAATCAGACTGCTCTGTCTCTCTGAGGCCCTGCTGATGTGTGACCTTGTCTTATGAAGAAACTAATGAAAGTTTTACATAAAGATGGAGACAGTGTTATACTTAGAGGAAATAGCATTTAGCTATTCCTATGGGTATCCCCACACATTTTTACTAAGGCAATATTTGAAATGATTTTGAAAAAACTCACTGAGAAATTCAACAGGAAATAAAGAGAGGGGATCAATAAACATTCCAGGGAGAGAAAACAGCATGTGCAAAATAAGGGAGGAAAAATCATATATAGCATACTCAAAACAACTAAGGAGATTATCCACTCCATTGTCAACTCTAAGACAATTCATCCAAGTGATAAATACAATATTCTTGTGTGTTTTGCAGAAGAAGAAGCACTAACATATTGTCTTTGTGTATATCAATTTTCTTACACTTTCTTTTTCAGTAGCGATTTATAACTGAAAAGGAAAAATATCTCAGAGTCAAAACAAAGCTAGATGATTTAATAAATTCCTTTGACCCTTAATATTTTTTTAAGTTGTTGAGCAGCCACGGTCATAAAAATGAAGTCAGTTTATCAATAGAAAGTTGAATACTCACAGTGGAAAAAGCCCTATGCTGACTGTTATTTTGGGGGAAGAGATGGGTACAGAAATAATTGAGAGATAGTTGTAGCCTTGGAAATTAAAAAAAGATTGAAGGATATTTTCTGTGTATGTTACTATCAGACCTCTACCAGCCTATGTAATTAATCTGCTGATTTATAAGTACAATCTTATATCTACCTTGCCAGATAATTTCCATAATTACAGCTTGTGAAGATCTCCTGGGCTCCTGAGGCTTCTGATGAAAATGTTTAAAATTAGTGTTAACAACAAGCATGGTTACTCATATAAACAGTTGTGAAGAGGGTCAGAAGGAATTTCTCATTCACACTCAAGTACCTGGGTGCATGAATTTAGTTTAAGAACTTAAGAAAATCTTTATATCATCATCAGATTTTAATTTGTAATATTTTGCAATTTGTGAGCTCTCTTGAGAAGACAAAGGAATGGAATGCAACCAGGGCAGCTGGAGTAGCGTGTAATCTACCTCTATTTCTACCATTATCTATGCTATAGTTATATTCAACAACTTTTGTGACATTTTATTTTATTCCCAGGCATTTGTTTTTTTTTCCTCCTCATGTATTTTGAAATTAAGAATGGAACTTTCAAAAATCTGTACATCAAGTCTACAATGATGAAGAGAAGGGAGCAACAGTCGGTCATCAGCACTGTGAAAAGTCAGAATGGGCTCTAGAATGGAAAAATCACAATGGTAGTGAAAATTTTTCATATAGACCTCCAGATTGTTACACCCCACTCCAGCTTCTGCCTAATGTAATCAAGAAACTAAAGTAGAAATAGAATGATTGTCAATACTGAAGGCTAGAAAGTAAAGTATTTTATGTAAAGAAAGAAGATAAAATCATATAAATATAGGCGCTAAGAAGTACATTTGCAATACAAATTTAAAATATCAAGATAACAATTTCAAAATAGTGATAAATGTAAAGTCTGTAGACCCAGAACTTGAACAAAAGACATTGTTATTAGTCTTTTGAGACAGAGACATTTTATCAGAATTTCCTACACCTTAAGCAAAAGACCTGCACTATTTAATTTTCTGATCAAGCTCTAGCCTTCCAGAGCAATGATTCATAAACCCGTGTGCTCTGCTAATTAAAAGGGAGGAAGGGGTTTTCAGACATGCATGGATATACTCAATGGAATATTCCCAAAGCTCCAGCATACTACATTTCCAATATTATGTTTAACAAGTTCTCAATTTCCTAGTGTCTGAATAACTCTGAGGCAGACTCAGGATAAAATTTTGGACCTCACCTCTTGATGAAATCATTCAAATAATCCCATCCCGAATTGTCTTTGGCAATAATCTATACTGGGTGTACATTTCTCTAATGTAGTGACTCTCACTTATGACTGAATATTAGTATTATTTGATGAGCTGTTAAAAAACATTTGTCTGAACCAACTCCAGACATTCACATTTACTTGATTTGTGATGTTATCTGGGCATTACTGTTTTAAGTACTTCCCAGGTATCCAAAAGTAGGCAAGAAAAGCATTCTTTCCAGGTAAATCACCATTAAGTCAAAAATTTAAAACTAGGTTACTGAGAGTTAAGCATAATTACATCAACAATTTTGAATATCAATATTACCAATTTTATTAGGCTAATTTCGCCTAATAATAAGAAAATTTCAAAAGGGGGAAATAATGGGAAGAAAGATTGCTATTTAAAATAGAAGAATTTTTAAAGATCTGGAACTTTTCAAGTACAAATTGGATAGCTAACTTTCTGACCTTCTAAAGCATATAGCCTTCTAAAGTTTCTATCCTTATAAACCTTATAAAATTCAAGTTGGTATTTTCTTATTGTCTATTGTATCCAAGGTGATTCAAAAATGAGTTCAAAGTTGTTTTCAGAGTTTTCACTCCAAGGTTTTTAATCATTCTAAGCTTGTATAATTTACAGATAATTTTTTTTAATCAGTCTAACAATAAAATGTATAACCAGGTATGTGTCTTTCTGTCTTTTTCAGGCTTTCACTTTAATTTAAAATTTTACTTTATTATCTGATATTTACTCTACCTCTTACTAGCTACAGGAAATTTAAAAGCAACTTAAATACTCTAAACCTTAGTTTCCTCAACTCTGAGAAAGGTTTCATAATAATGGGAGTGCTTATCCTCAAAAAGATTCTTACAAGTATTAAATAAATTATGCATATAATGTTCTTTGCACAGAGTGTAACAGAAAGTGCTTGATAAATGTTTACTATTATCTATTGACACTCCAAACAATATGTTCAATGCATAATTTACAACCCTTCCTTCCTATTCTTATTATAGTTTAAAGAGACTAAGATCATTCTAGGAATCCCTCTAATTCACTGACAAGCAATCTGTTGATAGTGGATACAAGTGTATACATACATGTAAAATTTCCAAAAGAAATAAAGAGTAAAAAACTCTTTACAAATGGAATACAGTTCATGTTAACCTAGTTAGAAGTGCTGCTTTCTGGAATGACACTATCAAGAACAAAACTGGTTCTATAAATTTTGTATTTTCAGAGTGAGAAATTAAAGCACCTGGCAAGCAATGAAAGTAAACAAACAAAAAAGAAGTGCTGCTTTAGACAGACATCAAATGCACTTTCTGTAATCAGCTGTTTCATTTTTCTTATTCACATTTGGGCTCTTCATACTCTAAGAGCAGCTGTATAACTCAATGATTAGAATTATCTTATTATGGATGAGCACAGTGAATGTAAAACACATGTATGAAAATAACAGGATCTGCTATTAGGAAATGATTACAACACAGAACAGCACCAGCAATTTTGTTCTCACTTGTCTTGATAAGACCCGTTTTGTTTTATAAATCATTACTATTTTCCAACTCTGAAAAATAATGTAAATTGATGTTTTTCCTCACAAAATGCTAGTTAAAGTAAAAGTTTAATGACAATCATAATTGCAAATTGATCACAATTTATGAAATACCAAATATAAATAAAGCAGTTCAAAGCATACGACATCTGGAGGAACACAGCCATGCAACTCTGAGTTGTTGTTGGTTTTTTTCCCCTGCAGTGCACAATGTTCTAGCTGAATAAACAGATTAACCATTTTATATGGGCTTCACACACTGGATTCAAATCCACAGGGAAAAGCACCTTCAGTACATGGGATTCAAACATGAATCCCAATTTTGTTCCCCAAATTTAACACCAAAGGAGAAAAGAACAAAAACAAACCCAAACCTGGATACTTCAGAATCTGTCATAATCACTACAGACAAACTGCCTTACAGTCATTGTTAGGGCATCACTAGATTTGGGAGTGGAAGATTCATCTTTAGAAACCATTCTGTTATTTGCTTGTTGCATTGTCATAGTAAAGTCACCAAATTTCTGTGAGTCTGTTTTTCCTTCATTGCAAAGTATAAAGCACCTCCCTAAAGGTATTATGACTCACTTTGCTATCTGTTTTATGTGCTTATCTAATTAATTCATTGAATAGTCATCTACAAATGCTCTCTTGGTGGGGACAGTGATATAATTCTAACCCCATTAAGGTTTGGGGTGAGACAGATATTGAGTAAATAACTTCCTCAAATATGTAATTATATATCTAACAAAAGACATGAATAAAAATTACTAAAAGAAAGCAAAATAGACCATACAATTTGGAAGAATTAGGGATGATTTCAATCCTTTATTTTATTACTACTTTAATTTTCAAGTATGTCTCCTTTCTTCCTGCAAAATAATGTTGACTCTTAAGTATGACTCAGTAGTTTCAGTTCTTTGTAATTCTTCCAGTATCTCACTCAGTTTCTTGCCTATGATAAGTACTCCATATATATATATAAATATATACATATATCTATATAAAATATTTATAATATATATGAATAAATGTAGAAATATATAAATGGTTGATTAATTTATAGATAAACATAAGTTTATCTATAAATTGTTCATCTTGTTTGCACTGTTTTTGCATCATTTTACTTGCCTTAGATTCATTCTTGGATAAAATGCAAAGTTATTAAAATGGCAGAGCACTACATTCATTTAGAATCATAACTTGTAAATTTCTAATGTAAAAGATGTAGTCCTTCCAAGATGTTTTGACCATTCAGTTGTTCCATTGCCTATAATAAGGTGGATGTTGTGAACTCAGAATTTCTCTTTTTTTGGTAGAAAACCATAACCAGATAATACAAAAAGAACTGATCAAAGGAAGCATGATGTGTTCCAATCAATAAAATTCTGGTTAAAATATATAGATTTTTTAAAATTATAATTTATTCGTTTGCTTGAAAATTTTTTGTTGTATCTGTAGTTTATATTTTCCTTTTTTTATTTTTTAAAAATGGATTGCACATATATACCTTTATCAACAGATTACTTGTTGAGTCATTCCCATTGAGAAAACTCAAATCAAAAAAAAAAAAAAAAGACAATGGACAATGTCCTCCATCCCCATGCCTTATGCAGGTAATCACATCTGTAAACATTTTTGTGACATAAACAAAGCTTTTCAACTGTAATGAGTATACTGATCCACATCTGTTAGATACCAACAAATATACTCACTTGGAGCTAAAATGGCAAAGACATATGGTTTAAAATCATGTCTTAAAACACCTTAGTTAAAAGTGAAAGTAGGAAAAAAAAACAGCTATAATTTTTTCTTGACTCACTAGGATATATTTCCAGGAACTCTCCTGGTAATTCCATTATGATGATATACCCTGTTTCCTCCCTCCACATGTACACTCTATCCTTCCCTACTTCGCTTTATGCTACAAAAGACTGCCCTATATGATATGTATATCACTTGACTTTCTTGATACAACCTGTCTTTATGGTCAGTCAATGGCAAGAATGGGGGAGTCATTTATTCTCCAGGCCTCCATCCTAAGACATCATCATGCACCATTGAAAGGTTCATCCCCTGAGTGGGTTGTCTCCACTCAGTCTTGCATATAGCTTCTCCCTTCCTTCTCTTTTGAAGGAACACTAAGAGCTCCAGTGTATCAATTCTTCACAACTGAACTATCACTAGCAGTTTCCTTTATACACCTTTGTAAACAAAACTTTTTATAAATCTAATTAAATTACCCTAATTTTAGTGTGTAATCTACTTTCTCTAGGACCTGATTTATACATAGACATATATATATATATGCATATATATGCATATATATATATATGCATACACACATACATATTCATAGAATTTTAGATTAGAGGAATGCTAATGTAGTAGTTGTGTACCACTTCATTTTTCAGTTAAAGAGGGGAAGTTGCTTGATCAGAATGACAAAGCTAATAGCAAAACCAATACCAGAGGGTGTTTCTGTCAACTAAGATAATGCTCTAAGACAGTAGTTCATCAAGGATGGCCTCTAAACCAGCAATAGCACCATTAGCCAGTATGTTAGACAAATCCTGGGTCCTTCTCTAGATGTGAAACTACTGGATAAAAAACTCCAGGGTAAAGTCCAGCAATCTGTATTTATCAAGTTTTATATGTAGGTGTTTCTGATATGCACTAAAGTGGATAATCACTCTCTTGCTACCAATCTAATCTCAGACTTACCAGAAAATATTGGATGTAAGGGAAAGCACACTGATTCAAACTATTATGGAAAAAAGTTCAGTTAAATGGAAAATCCAAGTTAAGTAATAGCATTTAAAAAGAAAAATAAATATCAGAGTTCACAGCAGCACTATTTATATTAACTAAAAGGCAAAAGAATTAAAATATTCATCAATAGATGCATGGATAGACAAAATGTAGTATATACATATCATAGAACATTATTAATCTTGAAAAAGAAATGCCATACACATACAATGTAGATGAACATGGAAGACATTATGCTAAGGGAATGAAGTCAGACACAAAAGGCAAATATTGCATGGTTCCATTTTATGAGAGTTAGATCTAGTGGTAAAACTCATAGGCAAAGGTAGAATGGTGGTTGCTAGGACTAAAAGTAAAGAGGATTGGGGAGTGATTGTTTAAGGAACATTGAGGCTCAGTTTAAGAAAATGGAAATGATCTAAAGAGATGGATGGTGGTGATGGTTGCCCAACAATGAATGTACTTACTGCTACTTAAATATATACTTAAAATGATTAAAACGGCAAGTTTTATACTATATTTTATTGGATTAGAAGAGAAATAGGTGTTATTATTTTGAAATACTATCAGAACTCTATCAAACTACTTCAAATGTAACCACATATAAAGTTTTAAAAAAAAAAAAAATCTTGATGCTCTAGTCTTTTCATGTTGGTATGACTTTTTGATGTAGACCAAGAGTATCATTTGTTAAAACTTGTTGAATCTATTAAAAAAAGTGCCTGCCTTGCTTTACTTGATAGAATAATGCTGTGATAACCTGTTTTTCCAACTTGTTTCACAAGTGTTATAAAGTAAGCTTTAATCTTACTCAAATCGATCCTTTAAGCCCCAAACCTTACTTATCCAAAGTCTCTAAAGTTCCCAACCAATTCCTAATACTAGGTAAGCAAGAAAAAGTGGCTACAGATTTAGTGGTGATGGTAGTAGTAGTTGTCATCATCATAATAGCTACTATACACACTGGACATTGTCTTAATTTCTTCATATGTATGCATTCATTTATCTTTTTGAAAGTTGTATGAGGTGGATACTATTGTCTTGTAAACATCAGAGAAGTGAAATAGTATGTCCCGATTTTAACCTAGTTGGCTATTATGGAAGCAAGATGAAAATACAAATGCTTAACTTCAGTGTATGCTGTCTCTCTTGTCACTCCCAGGAAAAATCCTGTGTGCTTTCTCAAACGTTTCAGAAAAATCATACTGAAGAGGTTGGTTCAGTAGGAGACCCAGGTTGTGGAATCTGTTTTTCAGGGAAACTAAGTGTGGGTGACGACGATCTGCTGTGCACATTGGAACTCTCCTTTCCTAGTTAAAATACTTAAATTAGAAGTAGCAAGGAGTTCCAAGCTCCTTCAAACACTTCTATTTCACACTTTCAAATTTAGAAGTGTGGCAGAAGTTACTATTCGGACTGTGTCCATTGGTTACTATTACTGCAAACTGTCATCATTCTCTGCTCTTTATTAAAAACAAAGGCTTAAGTAATGATTTGAAAAATCAGGATCCTTTTTACTGCATTAATTTTCACATGCATCATTTCAAACTTTTTGCTGTAATAATTGGGTCTTCCAGCAGTGGTACTGGAAATATATTTATAGTAAGACCAACTTCTGAATTGAAGACCTGATAGTGAATAACAGAGCATTCTGCAATCAAACAAATCAGAAAATTTATTACTCAAGAGTCTCTACAGAAATTAGGTGAATTATCTGTGCGTCATGAAGTTCAAGTGATAAGATCTCCAATATCTTAATAAAAATACCTACTTCAAAATTTAAAAATGTTAATACCGCATTTTAGCTATTTCATCTACATAACTATTATATGTTCAAAGAACTATGCCATCATCACCAGTTACATGTACATTGTCATATAGATTTGGCAAAGAAATACTAATAAATAATTCTAAGAAGTTTCTCAACATGTGTTCATCTATTTTAGATATATTTATTAAACAATTAGAATTGTTTAAGACAGAGTTTTATTTTATATCCTAACCTTAATGCATTACTTATTTTACCTTCTTAAGGATCAGGGTCAATGATGAGCAAGGGATATTGAAATAATTTTGTTATTTCAGTCAAAAAAGATTTTACCCTTCCATACATTATCAGTACTGTAGTCAAGATATTTGGCATTAAAATGATTGATGAGAACAAATGAACAAAGGTAATGGTATGCCTTCATATATGAGGTTTTATCTAACCCTCAAAGCACAAAGCAAACTGGTTGATTTAAATTATATAACTAATAGTTTGGTTTATATTCTGATAAAAATTAAGAAAATTTACTTCGTTGGGAAATAACATCAAATCACTTATATGATTTGCTCTAAAAATGAAATGGAATATTTTGGATTTGTATCTTTTCTTAAAAATTCAAATGAAAACTCTGAACTGTGGTTTGCCATTAATAAGAAGTGTTGAGATTTGGTGCTGCTACTGGTTTTATTGACATTTATCTCATTGCAATATTACCTGCAAAACAGCTTTCATTGTTTTGGGATGGTACTTACAGAGTTGAGATAGTTTATATTCCCCTGATAGCATCAAAAAAATTTGTATTCAACAGTATCAAATTTTTCTTCAGAAGACTCATTTTATCTATCTCATAAAAGGTTTAGAATAGCAAAAGGTTCTAAATGGGACAAACACTAGAGAACACCTGATCATTCTGATGAAAATGAATACATCTACAAGAGAGTACACCATTGCTTGACACAGTATTCTGACAAATAAAAGGTCTTTTGGGTTATCTTTGTGAACATTTTGGTGCTATTACAAGAATGTAGGAATTTTTGCCCTTTTTCTAAAAAATGTAATAGCTGGAAAATTTTATTAAATGCAAAAATAAAAAGTGATTTTTGAGTTCACTATATACCCATATGCTTAAATAAATAGGTAGAAATGAGTTTGCATTAAGAGCCCAATTACATTACTGTGTTTTTTCTCATTCCAGGTGCACATTAAAAATAACTGTTGATGGCTATTAAGCTTAATGTAATTGGAATGTAATGTATTGGTATGTGTGAGTGTGTGTGTGTGTGTGTATTCACAATGGGCTATGACTTCTCATTTCCTGGAGAGTAATAGAGCATATGCTTTAGTACAAACTAGATTTTATTATGAAAGTGAATTTCATTCAGAGACTACATAGAAGCTTAAGATGTTCTGATAGATTGTATATGGGGGAAATATCTGTATAACTGATTCATTGTGTTCAATGATTATCATATCAACTCAATATTATGAAATTATTTAATTATTGACTTGTCTTTCTTGTGGTTTCAATATTATATTGAAAACTATAAACATGGAGTGAAAAACAGGTTCCCATGATTTTTACTAAAATAGGCAAGATTTATCATGCTAAATCAATCTCTACACTCTTCTACACTCTTTTCATTATTAGCATTGTTGGGAAAATATTCAACTTCACTAAAAGGGGAAGTCTTAGGCCATTGGTAGATATGCTGGCCTCATTTCCTACAGTCAAGATACAAAATAGGAAGCAAAGCAAAACCAAGAAATTGAATGAAAGATAAAATCCAATTTATTAAGTTTCAACCTTTTGGAAAAATGCAGTCACCATCAGCCTTGTCTCAGGTACTCGGGCTTCTTAAAGATAAAGAGAAGGGTGAAGCTAATAAAAACACATTTGTGTAAGGCAGGAATATTCTTACTCTATGATGTTTGGAAAAGATCTCAACCTGAACAGTTCTCAGAGCTCATAAAGCACTAATCACTATTCACTTTTCCATCAGCCAGTGCAATTACACAGAGTATCAAAAAATCATCATACAGTTATTATCACAGGACAGAATGTCAATTAGTCTTAGATTAAAGGTTATTTTGGATGGCTCTACCAAAGCCTAAAAGCGAGTATCAAAAACCAAATTTATTTTAGTTAGCTTAATAATGCCAAAACAGAATCTATTGTTTAAGAGACCATAACAAAATCCACCAGCAATGTAAAATCCAAAATGTGCAGCATCAACAGAAAGGAATAAAATTTCAATAGTCAATAAGATCAAATAAATATCAAGAACTTACATTCTAAATCTTTGAAATTCAGTGTATATTTGACACTTAAAAGAAGGAAAATCAATCAGTAAAAAAAGATACAGAAGTAACAGAGAATGACATTTATAGACAAGGATATTATTTTAAAGATAATATAAACATGTTAAGTTTATTCAAGAGTACAGAAAATATGTAAATATAATGAAAAAAATACAAGCTATAGAGCCAACTGGAATTTACTTGAAAATTACTTGGAAAATACTTGAAAAAGAAATACAATGCATTGTACTACCATCATATAAAGCATTGGCAAAGAAGGAACTCACACAACTAAACAAAAACAAAACAAGAAGTCCAATCAAAAATTTGGGAGAACTAAAGAGACACTTCTCCAAAGAGGAAATACAAATGGCCAACAGTCACATGAAAAATTGTTCAACATCACTAGCAATCAGGGAAATGCAAATCAAAACCACAATGAGATACCACCTTTCACCAGTAAGAATGACCCACATTAAAAAAAATGGACAACAAGTGTTGGTGTGGATGTAGAGAAAAAGGCACACTCTTACACTGCTGGTGGGAATGTAATCTGGTCCAGCCACTATGGAAAGCAGTGTGAAAATGAAATGGAAATAAAAATGGAACTACCATTTGACCCAGCAATTGCTCTCTTGGGAATCTACCCAAAGGAGACCTCAGTGTGAGTACAAAGGGACACCTGTGCTCGGATGTTTACTGCAGCACTATCTACAATTGCAAGGACATGGAAACAAGCCAAATGTACCAAAAAAGATGAATGGATGAAAAAGATGTGGTATACACACACACACACACAATGGAATATTACTCATCAATTAAAAATGACTAATTTGATTATTTTATGATAACATGGATGTACCTAGAAGAAATCATATTAGCAGAAACAAGTCAGAAAGAAAAAGAGAGAAACCAAATGGTTTCATTAACATATGAACAACCAAACAAAAATACACAACTGGGGAGGGGAACCAGGTGGAGCAGCCAGAGAGGGAAGCTGGTGAGTAATCCCCAAGGATTACAATGATGTGAAATATATATATAAATAAATTATTTAAAATAAAAAAGAAAAATATAATTGGATTTTACAATATGCAAACAGAACCTACCATGTTCATTATATAGAAAGGATTCCCAACTCTTTCCACTAGAAAAAAGTAACATCAAAAAAATGGGCAAAATACTCAAATGTCATACTTCATTAAATAAGAAATATGAATAGAAAATAAGCACATTAAAAGATGTTCAACATTGTGAGTCATAGGGAAATTACAAATTAAAACCACAATGTGATCCCATAGAAATTCATGATATTAATATATTTTAAAGTTTGCTATTTAATCAAGAACAGCAAGGCTAATGAACTTTAACATATCTCCATGCACTGAAAATCAAATTGTGATAATAAAATGCCAGATGGCACAATCATAATAAAATCAGAGTGCTCACATTTAAAAAGAAAAAAAAAGAAATTCATTTAAATAGTTAAAACAAAACAACATGACAACATCAAATTGATAAAAATGTGGAAAACCTACAATTCTCACTTTTTCTGGTTGGAATATAATATCTACACTTTAAAAACAGCTAAAGAACTTCTGAAGTTGAACATATTATATGCCATGTCATATGACAGTCCCATCTTGATAAATTTACACAATTGAATAAGAACATATCTACATGTAAAACGTATACTTATGTATTCATAGCAGTCTTATTAGTACTAGTAAAACATTGGAAAAAAAGCTAATATCCATTAGTTGAGAAATAGATAAATAGTAGACTATCCATCTACAAACAAGAATAAATAATAAAGGTGAAAACTACTAATTTATAACATCATGGATGAATTTCCAAAGCATTATATTAAATGAATTAAGTAAGATACAAAATAATACATACCATATGATTTTTTACTAGGCCCCAAAAGGCAAAACTATAGTGACAGAAAGAATACCAGTTATTACCAAGAGCTAAGATGTGAAAAAGAGATTTACTGCAAAGCAGCGAAAAGAAGTTTTTTGGGGGTGATGACAATGCTGTCTAAAAGATTGTTCAAGTAGGAATAAATGTCAGCTACACAGAGAATTTAAATATTTTACTAGCCCCATTAAAATAAAAAAGGAAACATTTAATTTAATAGTACATATTATTTAATGATATATGCAAATACTATGTCATGTAACCAATATAAATTATTTTGAGCTGTTTGATATGTTTTCATCCTAAGCCTCTGAAATCCAGTGTGTATTTTACGTTTTAAACTACAACTTAAATTAGAACTAACTATATCTCCAGTGATCAGAAACCACATGACCGGTGGGTACTTTTTTGGACAGAACAATTAGATCTCATGATTTTAGGGGCTATTAGACAACTATGTATACATTTAACAGAATTCACTGTATTGGATAGTAGGCATAATGTATCTTCTGTAAAATAAGCTTCAATGAAGCTGATTTTATTTAAATGCAATTAAAGTAATTGATTTGTGAGTCTGCTCATATAAAAGAATTTTTCTTCCACCTTTGAAGAATGCAGAAGAAATGCAAACAAGCAGAAATTGATCCTTGTGTGAGGAATTTATAATCTAATTGGAAAGGAGCAGTGATATATATTATATTACACAACAATTCATGACAATATACATATTGTAGAGGAAGGTAAAGTTCAACAAATTAGTTCTATGAAATAATATCATGATACTGAATTGGAATTACAAGAGTCATAAAAATTGGCAAACTATTTTTCTATGAATTTTTGTCATGACTAAATTCTTTGTTGTCTTAATGCAAGAAGTACAGTAATTAGGAAATCTGATGTTTATCCTGGTTATCCCACTACTTAGGTATGTGATAGAATTTTTCTGACCTTACATTCCTCTCCAGAATAATAATAATTGCTCTATTTATAAACTGTCTCATATGTGCTTGGTACTTTACATCATTCCTTTCTCTCTAAACCTAACTTAGCATGTATAATTGCCCACATTTTATAAGCTAAGACTTAGAGAAGTATCTTGCTAAAGAATACAAGGCAATAAGTACAGAACTGCATATAAACAAAGTTTCCTTGTGTTAAAAATTACATATACATCTACTAAATAGCATTAGCTCCCATGTAGAGTGTAAACTATATGTTCTCCAAGGATTGATTATGCTGTATCACAGAGTAACGACTATGAACTCAAATTCTATAATCATATAGGATAAGGGTGATTTTCTACTTCTGCTTCCTGAGGGGTTGAGCTTAGAAAACATACTGAACTATTGAGTCTTGGTTTCTTAATACTGTCTAGTATACAATATTATTTCCTACAGAATTCACCAGAGAAAGCTAGGTGTAGTTGGACAAGGTAAGATGTTGTTATAGACTTGTGCACCATAAAAGTAATGCAAGAAAGAAGAATCTAGTCTGGCTCCCTGAAGTGAATTAGGAGATATTTAATAGGTGTCCAAGAGGCAGGCAGGAGGAGAGCAGCATTACAGCTTGTTCTGAGTCATGCTGTACCACACAGGGTGTTACATCCAATTGTGCATGCGGGCCTCAACCCATTCCCCTCCAAGAAAGTGTGAGTTAATCATTGATTGGGATCTAATGGTTTTTGTCTAGCACAGCACCATTGGTCAGTCTGGTGGGTCAAATCGTTTGGACAAAATATTGGTACAGGGAACGCTGGTCCATGATTCAGTTCACCTGTTCAAACAGGATTTTGAGGCAATGCTTATCCTAAAGGTTCATCAAATCTTAGACTGTCTCAAGTTCATACCTAACAGAACCAAAAACTTACAGAAGCCAGGAAGAGCTAAAATAAATAAAACCACAGTATTAGCTGCTGAAAAGTAAAATAATTTAACCCCCAACTTACTTCTAAGATATTAAAAATGATAATAAAAATAGGAACACTTCAAGACAAAAAATGTAGCACATGGAATTCTCAATAAATTTTACTTTCCAAGATTGTTAAGGTAGAAATTGTGTTAAATTTTATTCACCATTGCATCCTGAACACTTAGCATATAGTGAGACATACAGTAGCTGCATGATAAATATTTGAATGAATAAGTGATTAGCAGGCAAGGATGTATACTGACTAAAATTTTTAATTCTTTCAACTTTATTTCATTACATTTTTCTCCTTTCCATGTGTCTGTTAGATTGGTGATTCTCAAGCAAAATTCTGATTTCCATTGGAAACTATGTAATGTGTCTAAGAACAATAGTCAATCAGAAGAGATGGGAAAAGTATATGAATTTTCAAAAAATAATAAGGTCAGGTATATTACAAAGTGAAAGAAAAAGAATATAACTGAACATGTGATTTTACTTTGCAATCCACATATCATTTCTAAGAGGTGTTATGAGAGTTATTCATTATAAACACTCAACAATTAAGAACCTAAATTTTTTTGAACTTTGTTCTTCAGAAAGAGGGTTTCTTCCGTGTTTTTGAAGTTGCCACAAGAGTTATGTCGTTGCTTATAACCAAGGAAACCACAGGAAACTTGGTTGCTAGGAAACTACTGAATTGTCTCCATGAAGATCACCACAGTAGGTTTGGCTTGAATAGAACAGATGCTAGGAAAATAAAATTATGAAGTTACAGTTACTTTGTTTTGAAACCTAGGATGCCTCTTTAATTGCCAGTTAAATATTTTCACCTTAGAGGAACTGTCTGTCATTTCTGAAAGGCCATCTCACAGACTGCACAAGCAGAACAGGGGGTCATGACAGGGAGCTGCCAGATGCTGCAGGAAAGGGGCACTGCACAGAGTGTGAGCCTGGGCTCTGGAGCATACATTCTTTCCCAGTTAACTTGGTAACCTAAGGAAAGGGTGCAATGACAGCTACTCTCACCTCAAGTGAGGAACAGATTTTAAAGATAATACACTTAAAATTGAATATTTTCAGACCCATAACTTCCAACATTTTCTAGTATGCTACATGCAGAGAAGTGTGTGGCACTTTCCTAAATTTTTAATTGTTTATTATATTTTGGTTTCATGAATACACACATATGTGCTTATATACATAGACATACAATATGCATGTATCACACATATCTGAAAATGTTCTTATCATCTGAAACTTGTGAATTTCTTCTTATCATCTGAAACTTGTACCTCTGAGCAATTCAGCTGTAGTGAAACTATAAAAACAAAGAATAGCTAAACTTGGTTAAACTTCTGAATCATCCAATATAAGTTTCTTCTTAGAAAGCACAACTACTCAAAGTAGCCCCCACTACCACCAAATATCACTTTCCTGTGGTCTCTCTTGCCTTCCATGTTGTATTAGATATATTCATAAATCTATCTAAATCTACTTAGATTCTAAATATAATTTCAGGCTGTGCCATCTCTGGAAGAAATAAGTTTCATACCCTGACCACACAACCACAAAAAGTGATATCTCTTCTTGTATGTCTCAAACCTAACTCTCAGTGTAATCCTTTGTACTAATCAAGAACTACATTTACTTCACTGTCTATCTCTACTCCCACTACCATTATGTTTGCCAAGACCACTTTGTCCCAAAGTTGGCATCTCTTCCAAAATACCAATTTTCAGCTTTTCAAAATAAAGCTAGGTATAATTATTACCTTTAATTTCCTAAGAGTTAAATTTTTCAGCTACATAAATTGTGTACTGTATGTTTCTCCAGATGTAGATCTAGATTTTTGGTTGACATTCAAATAAACAAATATCTTTCATCAGTTTCACCTTCTGGAATCACTTGGCAGTTTTAAATAAGGAGACTGATAAAAGCAGACAATCAGATCATGACACATAGCTGCATGATGGCAGAGTGATAGAAGTTTTGATGTACACTTTACTAGAAATAAAGAGAATAGTCAACATCCAGGTGTTAATAAGTATGTATAGAAAAAAAGGAGCTCTCAATCATTTCTCATCAGAATATAAATTGGTATGAATACTATGGAAAATTGTATGGAGATTTCTTTAAAATTTTTAAGTGGAAATAGAAGTACCATATCACCCAGTGGCACCGTTTCTAGGTATTTATCTGCTGAATATAAAAACACTAAAATAAAAAAGTTGATGTGACTCTATGTTCATAATGGCATTATACATAGTAGCCAAGACATGGGCATATACAAACAGATGGATAAAGAAAGTGTGGTATATATACTATCAGAAAGTATTACTCAGTTACTAAAATAGATGAAATTTTGTCCTCTGCAACAATATGGATGATATTTATGCTATGAGAGTAAGTCAGAAAGTGAAAGACAAATTACTAATAGTAAAGTACACACCCAAAGAAAATTAACCCACCAAACCAAACAAAATAGCAAAGCCCTCTTACACGTGGTGTAAAGTACATTGGTACCAGAGATGAAGAGGCAGGTGAGAGGAGGGGTCATAGTGTATTAGCATGGAACTCTGGTCATGGATGATTGACACATGGGCACACATTGATTTGTAAAACTGTGTGCCTGAAATTAAATAGTACTATAAACAAATAGTAAAGCAATAACATGTTGAGTAAAAAAAAAGAGAACGGTTAAGAAACTAGTGTGTATTTCAGAACACATGCAACAATCAGCTTGTCTGGAGGTAGGGGGAAACAGAATACTATTAAACAAATAGTTTAAATAGCCAAGAAGATGATGAATGATCTCAGATACAAGGTTACTCAATTAACATAATCCCTTTTATATGGTATCTGTGCAGAAAAGTTCCACATCTTCATAGAAAAATTGAAAAAAATTGGGAATATCTCCAGGCTAATTGTTTGAACAAAACTATCTAAAGACAGTTCATTAACACATGGTATATCTGTGCGAAGGTCAATGCTGGCATGACCACTGGTCCTGTCTTTGTATTACTTTATTTCCCCTTTGTAGCAACTGCTCAGATCAACATACTCATACTTGAGTATGCTCAGATAACATACTCAAGAGACTTGAGTGTAGCATAAATCTGAGAGGCAAAGTGACTACAAGGCATTAAAGAATCAATAAACTAAAAATGAGAAACTGAATATAAATAAAATAATGGCTGCCTATTAGTGAATGGTTATTATTTATAAGGTATTTTCTATACCTTGCATCCTCCCAGACCTTTGGCAAATTCAGTATCATTCTTCCTAATTCCAAATATGAAGAAATTGGTACTTGGAGGAGTAATGTGACTTGCTTAGAGTAAGGCAGTGAATTAGGGACAGAGCCAAGACTTGAGTCTATGTCAGGTTAGCTATTTACCAATTTGACTGGCTAGCTAATGCCTTGAAAATAACACATTCATTGGCTTAAGGCAAGAAGTTTTATTACTCATTACAATACCTAAGTGGGTGATATGGAGAACTCTGCTCATTACAGTACTTGGAATCCTAGCTGATGAGATCTCCAAGGCTGTGAAGATGAAAAAAGGGGGTGTGGTGGTTTGCACACTCTTATAACATCTACTTAGAAAGGTTCATCTGTTTACATTTCAAGTGCTGAAACAATATTCACATGGCTAAATCTCAGTGTAGCCACTAGGAAAGAGATGTAACCTGATGTTCCAGAGAGAAAAGAGCTGAATTACTGTAAAAAGCCTCAGAAATTACCAGGTTCCTAACTCCAAAATGCCCCCACTTCACTTCGCTGTATCCCAGTTGGATGATATTAACAAAAGACAAATGGAGGGTTTCACATTTAGGGTGAAAAACATGGAAATACTAGTCCAGAATAAAGTACATTTGTGTTCTCCTTGCCTCCACTCCAGTCTGACCCCAAATTATTTTGCATACTTCTGTCACAGTGATATTTCTAAGAAGTTTCTTAAAATACAGTCTCACTGCTTGTTTCTTCCAACTGATTGTCTTTCCAATATCTGTGGGATAAAATTCATGGAACAGTCCCAAATAGTGAAGAAGTTCCTTCACTATTTGGATCCTCTATTCCTGACTTCGTATACTACCCTTTAATTCCTGCTTCATAAGCACAAAACAAGCAGCTAATCTCTGAACATGCTAAACAGCTGCTCTGCCCTGCACATGCAGGTCTCTCTCCCAGGCATCAGCATCTTTTCTTTCACAGTCTAGTGAAATTGCAGTCAACTATGGAAGATCCAACTCAAATATCACTTTTCTCAATTGCATGTCTCTCTTCAAACACCTCTATTATTACCCTTATCACACAGTATTGGAGTTATTTCTTTACAAGTCTCTTTTCGACTAGACCACATGCTGAGGTAGGAACTAATTATCCTAGAACTTAACATGGGCCCTAAAGTTTTAAAAGAATTAGGATGGAGATGAGCTGGAGAATAAAATGCTAATTGGCTGGAACTAATGGTAAAGTTTACAAAAGGAAACACTGGGTTAAAGTTTTAAGGAACTACAAATACATTGTGAAATCCTTGCTGGCAAAAGAAAAAATGAAGGTATAAAATGCATTTACTAGTGGTATTAATAAATAAGACATAATTGAACAGACTACAAATCAGAACTCCCCAATGATTAATGATGTAAGAAATTAAACTTGAGAGTGTGGAATATCAGAAATGACAACAATGATTCTGAAAGCATACCATAATGAATCGCCAGTCCTGATTAGATGACTCCAAAATTCAGCTGTCCCTTTCCCACACTGCTTACCAACTCCTTTATGAAAATCTCAAATAGCAAACAGAAAAAAATAATAACATCACACCTGACTGCATGTTTTTTGAAGAATTTAAATTAGCCCAAAGTAAAGTATTTCCCTTGAGAGCTATTCTGGCATTTATACTCACATATTGCAGTTGGTATATGAGACCAAAGCAACATGCTTTTAATAAAACACTCCATAAACGTGGGAGGGGTGTGTTTCATTACCCAAGTGATAATTCTGCTTTTTTCCCTTCAGAGAAGGGAGGCATCGAGTCCCACTGAGCTGATAAAACAGGCTCGATGAATCCCTATAGCGAAAGGAACATTAGCAGTGTGCTCGTATAGATTTCCTATTGCAAAAGCCTGGGTAGCATTTCATTATTTGAAGTCGTCTGATTGCTTTGGCTTAAACCTTTTGCCCATTCCTTTCTTTATCTATTTAAAACCACTACCACAAACAAATGAAACAAAACACAACATGCAGCAGTGAGGGGTGAGGTCCTCATCTCAAAGACAGCTGTGCAAACTTGCAGTCAAAACACCAATTTTTGAGACTAACGCAAACAAATCTTGTTTTGATTCCCTATAATCTGTCAAGACCAAGGGGAATATGCACTGCATGCCCCGGATCTTTGTGTTCATGTTGCTAAAATGGATCCAGAATCCAGTAGAAGATTCTGGAATCAGAGTGCCCAGCTATTTTGCTTATTATGGCAACATATCGTTCTGTTTTCATCTGCTGCCAAGTTATTATTTCCCTAGTTGCATGGAGAACCACTCTACATTTTCCTTTTCCCAAAATAAAATGTCTAAGATGCTCTTAGAACTGCCTCATATAAAAGTAAATGGCAGGATGTACTGCAGGCGCATATTAAAACTTCTTCATTCATTAAATTTGTACCTTCTCCCATTATTAAGGGGACTTTTAAATTTCCCAATCTGTACTTCTTCCATAGAAATCTTTTAAAATTCAATGACTTGTTCCAAGTCACTTCATCATTCTATATTTCATAAAAAATTTAATGGTATCTAATACTCTTAGTCCCACTAAAATTGCTCTGTGTCCAAAGTCATTCTAAGAGCCTGAGAACTGCAGGTTCAGCCCCTAGGTCCCTAATTTAGTGGTTCTCAACTGCTGTCTGTTAGACAACAAACTGGGAGTATGTAAAACACACAACTGCCTGAGACCTATGTCAAAGATACTGACTCAGTAGGACTCAGATATACCTGAATGGGGAACGTGATGCCAATGAGCAGGTGATTATGTTCCAGATGCTGAGACTCAATTATGAACCAATGGGAACAAAAACCTGCTACTGGTGTATCTTCAGCCCCATTCTCACTAATCCTAACAGTATATACAGACAGAGTAAATCAGTACATTCATAAGTTCATTAAAACTGTCCAATATCTTCTAGCATTTTGTTCTTACTCTATGCATATGGCTGACTTGATCTTGATCTTGATTTCTTAATTAGTACTTCTGTTTTTAGACAAAGCAACAAGTGAACCTAGATGCTCAACAGACCAATTTGCTAGAACACTCATATCCCACCTAGTTCCCATTAGAAAGGAATGTCTCCATTCTGGCTTCAGCTATAGCAAATTTCTGTCAAAATCAGACGAACACCAGTAAAAAGAAGAAAACAGAATGCTAAGAAACAGTATAAACAGACCATATATGCCATATCCAATGCTCCTGGATGCATGCCATCCCACTGATTTCACATATGAGTTACAAGGATGTCTAGAATACTTATCTGACCAGAACTTTCTATTGGTTGGGTCCTCAGACTTTCTACCAAATGAATTTGTTGGGGCTTAAACCACATTTGCCCTACTCCCTAGTTGAAGAACTATTCATACTGTATTTTACATTATTACTATGATGTCACTGGCTAGACTCAGGGTTATAAGAAAGATTCTTATGAAAGCCTTTTTTATAACAACTGCCATTTTGTTGCCAAGGATATTGTTCACCAGTTTAACCCAAAACTTCCTCTTAACAACAACCCTTGAGGAGACTAAATTCCTTTCTAGTCTTAATACTAAAAGTAGGCCTATTGCTAATGAGCAACTAATTTGTTATCTCATGAGCATTGAACTTTTTAAAAGAATAGTCTTCACTTTTTACCTTTTATTTCCAAGAAGCATAGCTTACCTCTTATGACATGTTTTAAGTCATCTTACATCTTCCCAACAACACTGTACCATATTTATTTTCCAATTTTCTTTCTTTACAATGTGTACTCTCTTGTTATATTTCTCATAAATCTTGTAAACTGTCTTAATTGTTTTAACTGAATTAATACTTACTCTTGACTCTTTATTGACCTGCCCATCTGGACCTAAGGTAACAAGAAAAATCAAAGACAAAGGTTGATGGATGAGTCTATCAATAAGTCTATACTACATATATGCCTGATACTCAGAAGAACTGAAATGTATTTATGGTTCTATGAAGTACAGAGAGCCTGCTGTTAAGGTACCTGCAACGAAACTGAAGAAAGAAGACTGGCACATATAGAAGAAGAGGACATAATGCAAGGATGAGATTAGGAATAAGGTGGCATCAAAAGTAATGTATTGTTCCAAGATGAAAGAAATCAATGAAGCAGGAAGAAGAATCTTCAAAAGAAATACAGGACTTGATCTAGCACTTGGTCATGAAATGGAATACAAGATAGCATAAAGGCACAGTGTAAAGAAAACAAAGTTGGGGTAAGTAGACTTGTGTTTGAATCTTGCCATAATATAGGCATCTTTACAGTAATTGCTTAAAGTCTCAGAAGCCTCAGAATCCCTTTCCTCTTCTGTAAATAAGGATAATTATATTTATGAAGTCTTGTTTTCATTAAAAAAAACACTAGAGATAGATGGTGTAAAAAGAAATATACAGTGCCTAGCACAAATCAGGCACTTGGTCCTATGACAATAAGCCTAGAGGTAGGACTTACTGTGTCCAGCAAGCAGATTCCACCATTTTACAAGAATTACACACTGGGAAGTGAAAAACATGATTACATAGATTTGGAGACAAAGGGTGGGTGGTCTTATAAGTCAACGGATAACTTTGCACTTGATAGAGGAAGAACAAATGAGCTATTAAAGTTACTGAACAGGGCAGTGACATGCTGAAAGTAGTATTTAAAGAACAGTAATGTGGTCTTAGAGGAAGAGAAAGAAAGAGGAAATACTGTAGGCATGGACACTAACTCAAAGATTTCTTGAAAGACACAAAGTGGCAAAGTACAGAATGAGGTTGGTGACAGAAGACTACAATGGGTATCCATAAAAATACTTGAAAGAAAATATTTCTTTGCTTTATTTGGAGAGTATTTTGTGACAGTATTCAATGGACATGAATGAGTCAAAGGTCAAGTCTAATCATAGTAATTGTTCTACTAATTATCTATTGTTTGTCATTATCTCACTAGATTCTGAGCTCTATAAGGGAAAGCAACATTTTTGAGTTGTTCACTAATGCCCAGCATAGTATTTTAAGCACAGAAAATATTATCTTAAAATAATTACATTAATGAACAATGAATTAAATAAACTTTATCTATGAAGAACAAGTGGAGTGAAAATGTTAATGACCACCACAAATAATAATAGTGACCATTCACTAAGCTCTTTCTATTAAGCACTATGTAAGACTTCGTGTAAATAAGCTTATTATCTCAATCCTAAGAAAATGTCTATACTGCATAAACTGATAAAATACTGTATAAACAGATAAAATGAAGTACAACAAATTTATTCCATTTGTTTAGCTAAAATATAACTGAGCCAAGATTCAACCTATGTCTTCTGATAAACTAGTTTGTGCACACACTCAGGAAAGTCGGAATGGCCTTGGAAAAAAGAGTACTATTAAAAGTGAAGCAGAAATAATGGAAACCAGTTCATTGCTATCTATGTGTTCTCATAAACATTTATTTTTTCATAACAATTCCACATATAGGGAGTCACTTAGGTTTCAACTGATGTACTATGGATAAGAATGGTGCCCCAG
>PVHY01019768.1:0-26775 GCA_004024945.1 Uropsilus gracilis | reverse complement strand
GGGGATATATGGATGGGAATTAAGCCTTGAATAGAAGGAGCCTGCGAAAAGACCTGCTGAAAACTAAACCGGGTAGGCAGAGGAAGAGGGGCTAGCAGAGCGGGAGCTAGAAGCAGCAAGCCCGGAGAGGGTGGAGTCGGGGAGCCAGGGGATGGAGGAGTGGTCAGTGAGTTTGCCAAACACAAAGAACCCGAGGGGAGGTGGGGAACCGAATGCCCTTCTCTCCCTACCTCTGCTTACAGAACACTGTACCATCTTCCTCTTAGGCCTGAAGGCCACCCACCCCCCCTCATCAACCGTGCGAGCCCAAAAAGTATCTCTCAATAATTAAGGCAAAGGAGCCTTCCAGGGCGTCTACACAGACGCTTTCTCCTGGAGAGCTTGCAAATTCCCTCGGTGGCCTCATAAGGATCCGTGGGAACCACCTATCCCAGAGATGCACCCCGATCCCAAACCAGCAAGTGGCAAAAGGGGGTTCGCGGCCGCGCTCAGCTCAGCGGCGCCAACACGCCGCTCTCGCTGCCAGATCCCGAGCAGGGCGCGAGAGCCCCGGAGCCCGGCCGCCCCGCGTCGGGGGTCACAAGCCTCCGCACACACAGGGCCGGCGCGGGGCCCCAGGCCAGGCTCAAGGCGGGAGAACTTCTGGAGGCGGCGGCTCAAGCCGCAGCGAGCGCGCACCGGCGGGGGGCGCGGATCTGGGGTGCAAGCAGCCCGCCTGTTCCTCGGTTCGCCGCGCGGGCCCCAGGCCTCCGGCAGCTCCCACGCCGCCCCGCCAGCGCCGCGCCCTCCGCACTCACCCGCAGGCCAAACTTCCCCGCCTCCACGTGAGCGCCCTCTCGGCCGTGACCCGGAAGCCAACCTCGACTCCCTGGGCCGCCCCCGCGAGTTCCGTCTCCTTCCGGGTCGCGGCTGTGCGCGGAGCGCGGTTGCCATGGAAACCGCGGCGATGGCGGCGCTGGGGCCGGCGACTCTCACAGCCCGACGCGAGGAGCCCAGCGCCTCGTTAGAGTCGGTGACGGCCAAAACGTCCGTTCACAACGCGTCTCCCGGGCATCTGTGTGCCCCCGTCCCGCCCGGTCAGAGTGCCGAGCCGCCGGGCAAGAGCCTGTGGGAGCAGATCTGCGAGGGTAGGCAGCCGGCGCAGTCCGAGAGGGGCGGGTCCCGCGCGGGGGCCGCGTTTGCTGCGCCCCTCTGTGCGCCAGGCAGCTGACGTGCGGGCCTCCTGGCCGCCGCGCGGGCCCCCGCGCCCTCGTTCTACACGCGGGGAGGCAGACTGGAGGAGTCCTGCCCCAGGGTAGGCAGCGCGGCCCCCTGCCTCGAGCCGTGGCCGGGGAGGGTCCATGGCCAGGGGAGGCAGAGGAAAGCGGCAGAGGGGACCCGGAGTTGTCAGCCAGTGATGCCCAAACCTCACTGAATGGACAGGAAAGAATTCGCCGCGCTGGGCGCGGTGGCGCGCGCCTCTAATCCCAGCGCTGGGAGGCTGAGGCCAGGGTCGCTTGAGTCCGCGAGTTCGAGACTACCCCGGGCAACATAGCGAGACCTGGTCTCTAAAAAATAGCCGGGCGTGGTGGCGCGCGCCTGTAATCCCAGCTACCTGGGAGGCTGAGGCTGGGGATCACTTGAATCCGCGGGTGCAGGACTACTCCGGGCAACAGAGTGAGACCTAGTCTCTAAAAAAGAAAAAGAAAAAAAAAGAAAGATTTCGCCGGGACCATCATGGGGAAGGGCTTTAAAATGTAGGTGCCCATTCCCCCGCCCCGTGCCAAGCATCTGCACATCAAGGCGCTCTAGGTCTTTCTGATGTAAACAGACTTGGTTTTTAACCCCTCTCTGTTTCTAAACGTCCTTAAAAATCACCAGCGGTTAGCTCATGTTCATTTGTGGACCTGTGTGTGCTTCACAGAACCCCTACTGTTTCCCTCTGCAGAGCGAGCACAATCACCTGCTCTTAGGCACATGCAGCTGCTTGATCACAGAAAAGTGCTTAGCAAAGTGCCCGCTTTACAGCAAGCGCTCAATAAATGCTGGTTCTTAACAAATAAGGTTGGGTGCTCTTCTCCCTCCACTCCCAACCTCCATTTGTCTGTGAACACCTCAAGAACAAGAGCTCAGACTTTTCCTTCTGCAGTTACCATCACTCCTGCGGCCTTCTGAGACAGCCCTGTCTGGTAGAACCTTCCAGTGTGTTAGCCCCTAACCACGATGGTTACAGAGTACTGGAAATGTGGTTAGTTGCGCTTTGGAACTGAATTTTTGTTGTACTTAAGTTTAATAAATTAGATGGTTACATAGTGCTAGTGGCCACTGTCCTGAGCAGTGCAGGTCAGTCAACATCTGTGAAATGGAAGGAAGACTGTCCCTCTGTACTGGAAGACTGTCCCTCTGTGCCGGATCAAGGTAGGAAAGAGTGAGCAATGAGTTAGGAGAATGATGGGCTCAGTTGCTAGATACTGGCAGGCACCACCTGTCCTGTGCTCAGATCTCTTCTCTAGCCTTCTGTTGCATTTTGTCCAGAAAAAGCTATTTCATCTTGAACGTTCTCTCATAACTTCTGCCCTTTGGTCTTTACTTCCTGTGTGCTATGCTGCTATATGCACCCTTTCCTATGCTGATTTCTGTCCCATAAAAAAAAAAAATCCCCTCAAATATTTGCAGGTAGTTCTTTCAGCCATCTTTTCTCCTCAGCTTTCGCTTCTCCTAGTGAAACAGCTCCTGAGGATTGAGTTACCGGGGGTGTATTGTTGGGGGTGCTGCTTACCTTCAATGATAAAGGGTCAGCATCTTTATCTGTATCACAATGCTCATCCTTGTACCTACCTCGCAGGGCTACTGTGAGGATCCGGGAAGATGATATGGACAAAGGTGTTCAACCTTTGCTGGTTTAATTAGGAAATGCTCAATAAATGTTCATCATTATTGTCAAAGAAACATGCTCTGCATTGTTGTTTAGAATACTGGAAGTTGTTTTGGTTCACTAGCCGTCGAGAGAAAGGAAAAACAAGATTCTGGCACTCTGTAAAGCAAATGGCTCAGTGTCATTTACAAAGTGATAGAGTTATATGGTAGAGTGAGTGAGGCCAAACATGGTGGATATTATACACACAGGCTCTTTGATGATTATTACAACCTAGAAGAGTAAAGCCAGTTTGTTAAGACAAACATTCTAACAAGTGCAGTTTTCTATAACGAACGGACAGTGAGTAAATTCAGGCTTTGTGGTAATCCTTGTAAAGTCAGGTTAAGTATTACATTTTAATTATATCTCCATTTAAAAAGTAAACCATTAGAGCAAACAGTTGTGTTGAAAATCAATTTCAGGAACATGAGATACAGTAGAGATAAATATTGAACTTAAGACCTTTCCCCTACCTGGCAAGGCTAGTGCCCGGCTGTGCGCGTGTGTGAATGCATCTTTATAATAACTTACTTTCTTGTGAATGTTCTTCAGTTTTCTCCCTCTTTCCAGCAGTGACTAACTCAGGGCTTTGTGGTCTCAAAAACACTTGTCTTAATGCCAATAAACTTTTTGGCTGCCAAGCCTTCTAATTAAATCTTAGAGTTGCTTGTGACTTAAAATTTTCAACTGAGTCAAGTGTTTGAGGCTCAGTCTTCCATTTTGATAGTGCTGATCTCAGCAGCTTCGGAACTGCCGTTGCTTCCTCACTAGAAACACTCTGGCCTCAACCCTTGAAACTCTTTTAACGTCCTGTCCCAGATCCTCTGCCAGACACCAGCATGGACCAGTTCTGAATCAAACCTGCCCCACCAGAATGGCTGCTGAACACAGCTGGGGAACAGTGACACCAGGTGGCTTTAGTCAGTGTCCATGAGCATCTTTTCCTGTTGCCAGCACCTTCTCATATTAGCCCATCAAATTCAAGTTTTGCCTACCTCTTCAAATGTTTTGTGATTGCTTAGCTCTGTAGGAGGCAATCTTTGAGGAGAATCTAGTAATCAGGAGTGGGGAGGAAGACTTCTAACTCCCTTACACCAACTTCCACACATGTGGAAGGAGTATTCATCCACTATCCACAGTTCAGTCCTGTACCTAAGCTTTGGCCAGCCTTTTACTACCCCAGAACTCCTACTCTCTCTGTTTCTACATCTTAAATTGCTCTCTGATCGGCCATCTCAGAATAAAGCTCCCTTGAGTCCCTCCCATCTAGCTCTTGTTTGTCTCTCTTGCCCATTCAGCTAAGCATCTGGAAAGAATACACTGCCTGTGTTCACACCACTGTCATCCTCACTCCTTTACCAACTTGGGGCAGACTAGCTCCTACCTCATCCTGCCAATGAAATTTTTTTTCATACTTGCAGTCCACATGTCTAGCCACGCTGGGAGTTGTTTTTAAAACCTGGCCAGGCATGACTCCAGGCCTTCTGCTACACACCAGCTGAACTCTCCCTGTCAGTGAATGTCAGCATCATTCAGTAGCTGCCCGATCTGGAGACCAGGACTTTATTTTGCATGCTTTCCTTTCACTTTTCATGATGCCCCTATTCATTCTCACGTCCCTCTAGATTCGACTAGATAATATCTTTGACCCTCAACTCCTAACTCCCTAGTCCTCCTGACTGCTGCTTTTGATTGCTGTTGTAGCTTTTTAATTGGGGAAGACCCTCTTCCAAGGTCATCTTCCTCAGAACCTTTCTAAATTTCAAATTTCCGCACATCATGACCTGCAATGATTTTCATAGCTTTTGTGGCCAAAGTAAACTCCTTAGCTTAGTACGTAAACCCCTTAATGATAAGATCCATGTCTATTCCAGATTCATCACATACCATTTACCCAAGTCACTCTTGTGGTAAACACTCACTGAATTGCTCTTTAGATGCCCAACACTGCTAAGCACTGTCCTTCTCACTTGACCCTCCTAGCAACTCCGAGAGGATTTTGCTCTTGTCCAGATGAGGGAATTGAGTCATGGAGGGCTTAAGGAAACTGCCCAGTGTTTGAGCCTGGCGAGGCTCAAACTCAGATCCTGTTGACAGCCAAAACCCATGCAGAGACCTGGCACGGTGGCACATGCCTGTAAGCAGCAGCCTAGGAAGCCATGGCGGGGACAAGGGATCGCGGTTCCAGTCCTACTCGGGGCAACATAGCAAGACCTAGTTCCAAAAAAATAGCTGGGTGTGATGGTGGTGCATGCCTGTAATCCCAACCACCTGGGAAGCTGAGGCTGGGGATTGCTTGAGTCCATGGTACCCCAGGCAATGTGAGCCTACGCTTCCATGGGCAGAAGTAGAGAGACCTAGTCTCAAAAAAAACCCGTGCAGAATGCTGGCATGCTTCACGGTACTGACTCAGAGCACCTCCACCAAGGTGTGGAGACGTGTTAAAATGTGGGTTCTGTTCAGGGCAGATGAGCCAGATCTACCATGGGGCGCCCCTAAGGTGCATTGTCAATAAATTCTCCAGACAAGGTGTTAGCAGAGCACCTCTTTTTTTTTTTTAAGACTAGATCTCGCTGTTTTGCCCAGGGAACCACAGACTCACGTTGCCCAGGGTACCACAGACTCAAGCAATCCCCAGCCTCAGCTTCCCAGGTAGCTGGGATTACAGGTGCTCGCCACCACACCCAGCTATTTTTTGGGACTAGGTCTCTCTGTATTGCCCCAGATGGGTCTTGAACCCTCGGACTCAAGCAATTCCTAGTCCCAGCCTCACTCCATAGGCTGCAATTAAAGATGCACCACCGTGCTTGGCGGCACTTTTTTTTTTAACTATTCATTTTGTTATTTACATATATGTGTAAACATCGTACATCACCACATTCCCCGGGGTTCTCCCTCCACCTATCACCCATGAACCTTCATCTTGATCTTCTTGGGCTTTTCCTGTTTTCTCCCTTCCCTCTCCCCCTCCCTAGCTGCTTGCTCCAGTTCTGTTGTTAGCTTATTTTGACTTTTCTTGGCCTCTTGTTAGTCCTATGTCCCATCTATAGGTGAGACCATCTGGCTTCTGTCTAGACTGTGCAATTCTCTAACCTCAAAACAAATGTTTCTCCAGTGAACCTTGCAGCTGCACTTGACAACTTCACAAGCTTCCTCTCTGCTTTTCAGCGTATCTCCATCTTTCAAGACACAGCCCAAGTATTCCAGTCTCTAAGTCCTCAGATGCATTTCAAAGCTCTTATTCCACTGATCTGGGAACTCTGGGTACAGGTCTCTTGGAACATGCATCATTTTGATATAATATTGTTCCCTGTTCATGCTCTCACCAGAACGTGAGCTCCTCTTCCCCGTCTGTGTGTCCCTCCAGCACCGTGTACCTTCTGTACCATGTAGTATGTTCCCTAAATGTTCATAAGGTTCCTGTGCAGCCTCTTCACCTCCCTTATCCATCCCTTTTCACTAGGTCACTGTAAACATCACTGTTTCATTACTGTTACAGCTAGGAACACGCTTCAGTTACAAAGCACAGAAAATCCAGCCTGGGCACTGCAAGCGGTTCCTCATCTCACAGGCTCTGTGCAAGGAAAGGTGCTTTCACTTAAGGTGGAGGGACTCCATGTCACCATCAAGAGCACAGGCTGTTTCTGCTCTGCTCCTGCTGAATGTTGCTTTTGTTGTGCAAAATGTACACTCATACTAAGCTTAGGTAACTAACTGGTTATAAATATTTAAAGATTCAATATACTTAATTTTCTTAAGCATCTAATGTCAACTAGCGCAGAAAAGTAAATTTTCCAAAGCATTAAGGTGAAATTAGTTATATATTTCTAATTGACATCACAAGACAAAATGGGCAAATTCTCAGATACGCCATAATTGGTATATTTTCCCATACTTCATATCAACTGTGTGTCTTTTGTGGCTATATTATGAAAAACTTTCCATCTTTTACATCAAATTTAAGTGAACTCCTAAGAGATCTTGAAAAAGAATGAAATGCAAGTACAAATAAAGTATCTTTTTAAGCATGTCTAAGATTGATAATGCCCTGAAGAAATAGGCAGTTTTACTATTAGGAATAGTAGTTGTATAAACATTTTAGAGGAAATTTTGGCCAAGATGTTTAATTATTTTTTCCTTTGATTGAAAAATTCTATATCCACGAATTAATCCCCACAAAAGATCTCTTTTTCAATCAATAATATATGAATAAGGATGCTCGTAAGAGCATTGTTTATAATCATGGGACATTGGCAACAACCCAAATATCTAGCAAAAACATACTGGTTAAGGAAACAAGGCCTATCATAAGTAGCAAGATTGAAAGACGTCTGATAAAGCACTGTTTACAGTAGCTAGGACATGGAAGTAGTCTCAATGTCCATCGTAAAATTTAAGGGAGAATAATGTGTGTTAGAGCAAGTCAGAATGACAAAAACAAATGTTGAACATGTAGTAACCTGATTTGACAATGTATAATACAAAAATGAGATGGCATTAATGAACATGGTAAGGATTCTGAAGCTAAAAGGGAGGAGGATAGGGAGAAAGAGACATGGGGAAGAAGTTGAGGCAAGAAGAGCCCCAGGAAGAGAACCCTCTTCTGCTGGAAGTTTTTATGTCTACATGAACTACAGGCAATGGGATGTGGCTTCTGAAATGTGACCTTTGAAGACAAAGCTGAGTATGACTAAAAAAAATGACAAAATTTAGATTTTTGAGGACATTGATGACAACTGAACTAACCAATGAAGCCTCCTTGTTAACGAGATGAAATAAACCCAGAATGACTGAAGATTCAACATCCAGAATGGTTCCTGACAAAAGATAGGCTCTAAATAAATATGATGGAATAGATCCATTTCATTTAACATGTATTCTTTGGGAATATGATGGGGAAACAGACCTTCCTAAGACATAGAGTCTATTAGAGTGCTTTTTATAAATTTCAAATAAAGTTAAAATTGATAAGAGTTAAGAAGTAAAGGGATACATAAGTTTATGAGGCTCAATACCAGGATAGTTTGACCAATCCTGGGAGATCTGATGTAAAATAAAAATACCTGAATTTTTTTTATAGTCAATGCATGTATGTACAAATAGTTGTGTGTGTGTGTGTGTGTGTGTGTGTATATATATATGTACATTTAAATATTTGGTTGGATCTGTGCCAAATATAGTGATACTGTGAGTTGTAAGGGAATTCCATGTGGCTTATGCTCTCCGCATAAGACTTTTCTGTATTATTTGGAATTTCCTTACCATAGTCATGCATTGCTTTTATCATCAAACAGAGCTATAAATGTGTACATCTTAGATCCAAATGAACAGTCTTCACATGGTTGGTGATTTTGTTGGGGGAAGGGTGAGTTTCCACTGAGAGGGGAACAAAAAGCTGTGTGGTGGACAGAATGTTCAGATGGCCCCCACCCTCTAAAGCACTTGCCTGCCAGTTATTCAATCAAACACCAAGTTAGGCATTGCTGAGAAGGGACTTTTCAAATGTAATAAACTTTATAATCAGTTGGCTTTAAATCAGGTAGATTATCCTAGGTGGGCCTGACCTAATCAGTGGAGCCCTTAAAAAAGAACTCAAGAGATTCAAGCAGAAGAGACTCCTGCTTGCCTAGAAGTGGCAAGTAACCACATGTACACATCCCATGACAAGGACCTGAGGTGGCCTCTTGGAGCTGAGAGCCCTCCACACCTGCACTACATAAAGAAAATCGGCACTCAGACCTACTATCAAGAAAATGAGTCCTGCTGATGCTGGTGACCTTGGAAGAGAACCCTGCTCCAGATGGGATCACAGTGGTGGCCAATGCCTGGGTGTCAGCCTGATGGACCCTGCCCTACCTGATCCATAGGAAATGTGGGGTAATAAATTCATGTTGCTTTAAGTCACTAAGTTGTGCTGTTTTGTTGCACAGCTATCAAAAACCAATGTAGCTGATCTTGAGAATCAAAATTGTTTATAAACTGCCTCCTGAAGCTCTTGTGCCCAGCCTGATACCTAAGAGTTTAAATTTAAAAAAAAAATTTTTTTTGAGTAAGAGTTTAAATTAAAAAAAAAAAAAAATTGAGACATGCTGTACCTCCTGGTATGGAACTAGGAACTGTTTAATGGAATGAAAGTGATGTCCGGTTCAGTTGCTTTCCATCAATACTATCTTGCCAGAAACTTTGTTTTTCCCCACTCATGCAAAGCAACTCCTTTATTGCCTTTAAAATATTGATCATTCCAGAAATGTTTTACCATTGTTGGGGGGGGGGGGGCGGTGGGCGTAGCTGCTACCCCCCCTGGGGCATTTTCTCTCCTCTCAGCAGGAGTTGGCATCACCCTCTCCTGCTGTGTGGCATGTTCTTTGCATTAAGCTCACCAACGGTTGACTGTGATCAATCTTGAAACCAGCAATTTTTTTCTCTCCTGCGCATTAGAATCAGCTGGAGAACTTTACAAATACTTATTTCCAAGTTCCTACCCCAGACCTATTTAATCAGGGTTTCTGGGGGTGAGCCAAGACATGGGTATTTGCAGAGAGCTCCCCGGTGATTCTAAGGAGCAGCCAGAGGAGGAAACTACTGGAGATTACAGCAGGATTTCCTCAGCTCCACTGTGTGTCCCAGCCACCTGGGATCTTGTTAAAATGCAGATTCCGATTCCATAGGTCTGGGGTGGAGATGCTGGAGGTCGGACATTCCAGTGACCGCTGAAGCTGCTGGTTTATTGGCCTTATGAGTCTCAAGGGCTTATGAAATAGCTTTTCCAGCTGTGTACCCCCAACCTGGGAGAATTCCCTTCAGGCCTATCCCATGTCTACAAGGGACAGCTCATTCTCTTGGCCTCTTCCATCTTGTTTTCTTCCTTGGCACCCTTGTCTCCTTGAGCACTCTTGGCATCTTCCCTTAACTCCCACTTCCATCCTCTTCCTCCGAGTTCCTCTAGTTATCATTTATTTGGTGGCAGGATCTAAAGTTGTACCCTCTCAGGAAGGGTCTCAAACTCTTCCATAAAGCCTTGATTCATGGACACAAGAGAACAGGCCTCTTAGCCATTTAAAACAGGGCAGTTCACATTAATTATTCAGCTGTAATGGCCTGCTGTTTTGCATTTCTACAAACTTCCAAAATAAAATTTAAGATTGTTTTATTCGGAGGAAAGAAAATGCATGTCACAAACTGCAATGCAGTATGGAATTGAGAGTTTTCCCCCCTTCCCTTTAGAGTTTGAAGCTGAGCTGCCTCCCTTTCCAGAGGGGTATAATGTGAAGCAAGAAGGTGTGATTGCTGTGAGTACCCCCCAGGCCTCATCCGAATTGAAGGACTCTCAAATGGCATCGGCCCTGATGGCTGGAGAGTGTCAGGTATGTCATGAGTTAGGAGAGAGGGAAATGGGGGAGGGGAGGTTTACTGGAGCTAGAACTAGGCACTGCGGTGCAATCCTAGCTCTACTACTTACAGTATAGCTTAGAGGGCATCAGACAGTGTCTTTCAGGATCAGTTTCTACATCCATTAAATGGGAGAGAAAACCCATGACTATGAAACAAAGCCTCTGGGAGCCTTCAGTGAGACCTGGGTGAGAAAGGTCTACACAGCGAAATCAACACTGTCTTGAGGGACAGTTACCCATACAGCAGGTCCCTCTGTATGTGCCAGCTGCTGCTGATGGAGAACGTTCTAGGTTTGTAATTGCTCCTTTTTGTTGTACCCAGGAGAGAGGGCCAAGAACAGGAGGGGAGGTCCTCAGGATTTATACCTTGTGTTAGGAGAGGTACCATGTTAACGTGCCACTTCACGAAGGGCAGAGCTGAGCGGCCAGGTGAAGCTGTTTAACTTCAGGTTAGGTGCAGGTGGGCCTAAGGGGTGACAAAGGTGCACTTGTTTTTCAGTTTTGGGCTTATACGGGACTTGAGGGACATGGAGAGAGACATGTACACACTGGCAAGACACATGGGCGAGAGACACGTGGGGAGGCTGACAGTGGTAGCCAGTATCTTGAAGTGCACTGATTTTGCTCCTTTTATCCCATACTTGCCTAGCCCCTTCTGCTCCCTTCCTGTGGTTCCCCACCAGAAGTTGCTTTAGGCTTGGGACAAGTTGTTAGGCCTCAGTGGTCCTAATTTGGGCCAACCCTGTTTGGGTAGTTACCCATGAGGGGATGGTTAATTTGGGGGTGTTTTATTTGGAGATTTATCCTTTTTTCTCTATGAACATCAATTCTATTAAGGTCCTTTCATACTAAGAGTCTTTTGTCTTAAAGTGCATGAATAGCCAGATCCCTCTAAAGCATGGAAGTGTGGGGGTTTTAGAGTACCCCTTGGTTATATTCTAACACTTAGACTAAAAGGAGAGTTTTAAAATAAGTAAGACCAAGAGATGAAGACACTCGAATTATAGGGATGGGCCAAAACCCTCCTCTCTAAACTTCTAATACATTTCTGCAGCTGTCATTGTTGGGGATTTTTGCATCTCAGAACTTTCTGGGTCTGTGATTATTCCTTTTTCATTGCATCAAATTTTTGCTTTATGCATGCAGTGCTTTCTCATATTTCTCTGTGAATACTAATTATAGTTGCCTTTCCTGAATTATTGTGCTTCATCCAGGGTCTGTTCTCTGTTTGTAGGTCATGATCTTTCCCCTGTAGGCTATTGATTTTCTCTACCTATGAAGAGACCTTTATTTGTAGTTTAAAATGGATGCCTGAGTAGATTTTTCTGCATAGCTGGTGTGGTTTTCCTCTACTGTTGCACTGTTGGTTTGTTTTCTGGGTGGGTCTCTTCTATGAACAGACACTTACTGGGAGCTCTTGGAGTGACTATCCACTGAAGACTTTTCTTTAGGGTAAGTAGGCAGGGGCCTGTAACAAGTTGGTGAGTTGTTTATCCTTTTGGCCACCAACCTGGCACCCTGAGTGGTTCTGGTACTTCCCAGGCTGTTTGTTTGATTTGAGTCCAGAAGTGTATTTGGGAAGGAGGGGGAACTGGGTATAAAATGCTGGAGTGAACAGAGCTCTATGTATAGTAGTGGGGCAGGAATGGGGGGAAGGGAATTTAGGCATCGGGCTAGGGGAGCCCTGGGCATATTTTCGCTTAATTCCTACAGTTTGTTGTTCTTTCTTACTCTGAGCATTGAAGCTCAGTGGAATTCTGGTGGGAAGACTGACTCCCATCCTCTGGAGGAAGTTCCTCCCATGGTTCTAGGTTGCCACTTCCTCTTCTCTTTTATCTGATCACAGACTTTATCCTTGTTTCTTTGGAAAATGTTTGAGAACCTCTCATCCATGATGTCCTAGTCTCTTCTCTTGTGTGGGGGCTCACCTTGATTGCTGTTGACAGATGTCTCAGGAGTGAAGCGAGACAAAGATTGGTGCTTTACAAATATCCTCTCTCAAAGTTGAAATATTTATTCTTTTGTCAAGTGATGAAAGAAACTGCGACCGGCTAAACGGCATGTGAATTTTTCCTCCCGGCTTAGGTCTCACCATTCGAGGACCTGGTTTTCCATGGCTTCAATGCGGAGCACCTCTACCCAGCGCCTCCGCTGGCTACAGACTCGCATCCAGAGCCCTGCCCTTCAGTCAGTTCTGAAGAAATCCACCCGCAAACATGTAAGCAAGGGAGAGTTCATCTTCTGCAGCTTGAGGCTTTATCCGCGGCAAAACCGCAGGGTGGGGACGTGAGGGGACGCATGGACTTCAGGGAGGTCCCGAAGAAAGAATATGTTGTTGTTTTTATCTTTACTTTGAAGAGAAGGAGCCCTTATTCTCCTGATGGATCTTTAAGACTGAAATGTTCTGTAAGATGGTAGATAACAGCAAGCAAGCTTTGGTTGGGCTTTAAATGCAAAGGGGGGGGATGTGAAAAGTAGAAGAAAACCTTGCGGCCCTGTTTTATGTTTGGGAGCCTGAGCTAGGGGTTCTTTTTTTCCTTTCCTTTTCTTGTTTTTTTCTTTTCTTTTCTTTTCTTTTTTCTTTTCTTTTCTTTTCTTTCCCTCTCCCCCTCCTCCTCCTCGCTTTTAAGTATGAACTGTGTGTTGGAATTTCTCTATCAGTGTTCACCTGCAGGGCATGGGCACCTTGGAGATCCTGGGTAGAGTTGGCCCAGAGGGTGGTGGCGGCTGAAATGCTGGGGGGAGGCCGCCCCTGGCCAGAGTTCCTCTAGCCCTGTCTGATGCCGGTCTTCTCCCCCTGGTTTCCCCTGTTCTCGCTGCTGTTGGGCTTTGCACCTTGGCCTCCACCACTGCCAGGACTGGCAGAGGCTGCTCAACGCCCTCCGTCCCGATCATTCTCTACTCGCAAACTTCCTGCCAGCCACTGGCCTCCTTGCTATGCCCAGGGCCCAGCCCCTGACCCGGGTAGCACCCGCCCTGCATTCTCACCTGACTGCAGATGCTCAGAGGGAGGTTGGAAGTTTCTTGGGTGGTGCAGCCCAGCTATTAAACGGTGGCAGGGGCGAGGGGAGGCATCCCCCTTCTCGCTTTCAGTTCGGCCAGGCTGGTCAACCTTGACAAGGAAACACCCGAAGACGCTGAAGAATAATGCCCATAGCTCTTCTGTGCGTGGGAGAGACAACCCAAAGCTGAGTGACTCTCTGAAACGGCTGAAATGACTTCAGCTGAAGACTGAAGAGGGGTGAAGTCAAGGATGGGGTGCCAGGAAAGGCGAGCAGGGCAGGACTGCCAGGCAGAGTCACCTGTCTACTTTCTGCTGAAACAGGCTGGACATCTGGGTCCAGCACAGGAGCTGCCCACTCAGAGATTTCCCTGGTGCAAGTGAATGTCTCCCGCACAAGGGCCATCTCCGCCCGCGCTCAGGGTTGTCCTCATGCCAAAGAGGTGTATTCAATGGGGTGGTGAATGTTGCCCCTCCAGATAGTCCTGAAGGTGATGCCATTTCATTAACAGTACCTTTTTTGGGGGGGCTCAAATGCGAATGTTTCTCCCGGATTAATTTGGGTCATTTGAGTAGGAATTTTGTTTGCCTTAGGTTCCCCCAAAGATTATTTGGAGACATTCATCTTTCCAGTTCTGCTTCCCGGAATGGCAAATCTGCTTCACCAAGCAAAGAAAGAAAAATGTTTTGAGGTCAGTGGCTTTGTGGGGTTTATTTTTTTATTTTTATATCTAAATGATCAATAACTCATTTTTCTCAGTCAGCAGCTCCTTATCACACACCATCGAGTGGTTGTTCTCAGAATGTTCCCTTTGGGAGGGAAGCCTGAGTTTTGGTCTCTTGCCAGGCCCATGTCTAGTTCTGCACACACAGGCCTGTCTGTCTGTCTGCCTACCTGACAGTAGGAAGAGGTTTTCTGCCTTGCAAAGCCCCCCTGTCTACCCTTTCTCTGGGCACTAGTCAGTCCTCAACCAGGTGTTTTGGGTCTTCCACTCCTCTTGGTTGCGTTGCATGGACGAGGGTGGAGGGGAAAATATTCTCTATGAATCTGGGTTCTTTTGGGGCTGGTCAAGCAATCGGATTACCATCCATCAGACCAGAAGGAGAAAAGAACCAGTTTGGTCACAGACATATGGCGAGTAGACACGAGTGTGCACTAGGGTCAGCAGGAGGAAGGGGGTGTGTGCATCCTGAGTTAAGGGTGGAACAGGCACTGCACATCATGGACAGAGGCTGGGACTCACCTGAGGAAGAGGGGGACTCAGAAGCGTGAGGTCAGATGCTCTGTAATAACACGTTTTCCTCGCCGTGTAGGCAGGTTTCACCCATAAAGTTATTTCTGGGGAAAAAAGAGAAAATCCTAATTCCGGGTAATACCCCCAAATTGTCATTCTTCTAGGTAGTCTAAGGGGTAAAAATTTCTCCTGGACCTGTAGGGCCTCAGCTGGGCCCTGGCACAGCCCACATGCCAAGGTGCCCGGGGAGTCTGTGCTCCATGGGGGTCAAAGCTGCTCTTAGCTCTTATCTGACTCTGGATTGATCACCATGTCCCCCACTGTCCTTTCCCTCTCCACTTTACACCAGATATGCTGCCTGTGACAGCCTGTGTGTGTGTGTGTTGGGGGGGGGGGAAGGTCCTGGCATGTGCATATTCAGTCAGCACGGTTCTCATCCTGGACCTCCCCCCCCCCCCATATAACACCCTCAGGGTCATCACCCTCTTCTCTGTGCCTGACAGGGTGCCTTAGATGTTGGTGCTCCCTCACAGTTGAGCAGAGGGCCTTGGAGAGCCCCTGCCAAGAACAGCGAATAGCAGCAGTATTTGCTCGCGGCCGAGTGCTTGCTGGGACCAGGGGCTTTGCCAAGTGCTGACCAGCCTTTCTTTCTTTATTCCCTTCTGCTGTTATTATTTGCAGTTTGTAAATGAGCAAACCAGGGAACAGAGAGGCCCAGAAAGGTAAACCTGGATCATAAAGCAGGAGTCAACCCTGGTGCCAGACAGGCAGATCCACTGGGCAGGTTTTTTATCCTTCCGAGCACAGCAGATGGATGAGAGTCTTGGAGCCCCGGGTGGATTCTGCAGATGTTAATGCTCTCAGGGAACCAGATACACAGGCCACCAGGCAGGCAGGCAGGCCAGGCTGGGCAGGGAGGCTGGGAGGTAAGGAGGCAACCTGGCCTCCAGCCCACCATGAATCTTTACTCTCTTTCTGGCCTTTTCTCCCTGGTGTTCTCGCTCTGGGATTCTCTTCCCACGGAAGTGATACAGGGTAGTGATGCAGGTAAAAATTGTATTGGCGCCAAAGTACCCTGGCGGGTGGGCGGAGTCTGAAAAAACCGCGAGAGAAAATAGGCCGCAGGAAGTGAGGGCGCATAAAAAGCGAAGACCGAGGAGCAGGGGGCGGGGGGAAGGAAAGGATGGGGAGGAGAATGGCGGACTGACAGAATAGGCTCACGTCACCTGGCCAGGGAAAAACCCCTGAAAGAGAGAGTAGGTGGTAGCAAGGAGCCAAGGTGGCCGGCAGAAGAGTGGCCGGCGTGGAGAGTGTGGCACCGCAGCAAGGCAGCATAGTGAGCTGGTCCTGGAGATGGCCCGTGATTTAGAAAGCTGATTTGTGCATCAGCAATTGTGGAAGAAATTTGAAGAGGCTTGGAGAAGCGGAGCAGCTCAGAACATCGGAGAAGTGAAGACGCCGAGAAGGACTAGCCATTTGCAGAGGGACTGCCTCAGGTTTGGAGGGGCAAAGGGGCACCATCTTGGACTTGTGTCTTTGGGACCTTTGGGACTGAATATGGTGACTGGGGTGAGATAACTGGCCACGTGTGGCTTTGAGGACTTTTCATTTTCCCTGTTGAATTACTTGTTAATAAGCCCTGTTGTTTAAACTGCTTTTGAGTGGCAGCTGCTGCGCGCGGGTGATGAGGACCTGTGGTTTGTTAGAGGCTTCTGCCCTCTTTTGACCCGGTTTCAGAAGGACATGAAAAACCCTGATAATTCACTTAACTTCCTACACCCGGATGAAATGATCCACAGGGACATGGAGAAGTTGGCAGGAACTGAAGTGCAAGCCCCCTGGCTTTGGCGTGCCCTCGGCAATCATGGTTCCTAGTATCACCTGCATGGGCTCCGGCCTGAGAAAAACTGGATACATCCCAGGTAGCGCACTTAGGTCGCCAGGAGGCCAGGTTCTGGCACCTACATGGTTTTCTTCAGCACGGACTAGATGTTACACTGCTCCGAGTGCACGTCACCTCCCCTGGCTGATGCTGGGTTTGCTCAGCATGCAGCCTCTGACGGGCCTCACAGGACGGTATGGCTTTCCTTGAGATGGAAATGAACACGAGGAGACGTGGATTAGAACTCTGGTAGCACACCTGTGAAGGCAGAGTCTGGGGTGCCCTGCTGGGTTACAGATTTGAGAATCACGCATTTCCCGAAGGAAGCCAAGCCCCCTCACCCCGGTATACGAGGCCCTGCCCTGCTTCCCTTCCTGTCTGCCTTCGGAGCTCCTCTCCTCCATTCTCCTGGTTACCCCGGCTTGGAGTTCCCGGTGCCAGTCCTGCCTCTGTGCATATGATCCTACAAAAAAAGAAAAATCCTTGAGTTCCTCTTCTCTGCCTACTTAAGTTCTGCTTGTTTTCCTAAACTCAGCTAAATGGCTTTACTTCCAGGCCTCTTATCCCCCTGCTGGACCCAAACAGGAAGTAATTGAGCCCAGCTGTCAGATCTCAGAGTATTTCATCTGTTTCTCATCTTCTGCAGAGTGAAGACATTTTTACATAAGACAGTCTCATCCCACAGATATTTTTTCATTTTATACATCTCTGTCTCCCCCAGTATTTTAAGTTCCTTGAGGAAAGAGTTTCTCAGCGCCTAGGATCCTCCGCTCAGGCATGGCCCATGTGAACAGCTCCTTGGCCCTCAGATGTCCATAAACAAACAAGCGGGTGAACATCAGAGGAACCTGCCTCGACCCAGTCCTTGGCCAGCACCCAGCTCTCTCCTCCTTCGGAGGCTGTTTGCTTGGAGCTGTCCTCAAGGGACACCTGCGGGGGGAGGGGGGACACACACGTGAGTTTAGGCAATTTGAGAGAACAGGGGAAAGCAAGGTGCTGCCCAACCCTCTCTTCTATTAATTTTGCAGTTAATGAAATTGGGCGTCAGTTTTTAGCAGAGTCATTGAGCATAAGTCTCTGGAGTCCAAGTTACCTGGTTTTGAAGTTGTCAACCTAAAAATTAACAAGGCAGTTAACAAGGCAAAGCATATTTATTTGAGACCAAAGAATTGCAATTCGGGGTACACCAGATTCAGGTGGGAAACCTGACATGTGCCCCCAGGGGAAATGAGGTTTTGTGGAGGAAAAAGGGACAAGAAGAGGCAAGAGGTGAAAGGGTTGATCCTGTGCACAGGCTTAAGCTCTGCTTGGCCACAGATGCTGGTTCCGGCGTCTCTAGAGAGGATGAAAAGGGGACTGTCGAGTCTGCTCAGGCTAAAGGTCCAGAATCATCCATTTTCAAGCTACTGTTTGTTGGTTTCTTGAAGTAATTGCTTTTGTGCGAAGCTCTGACTGAAGACCAGAGCTGGGAGGAGACAGGTAGTGCGACTTCTGTCAGGGCTTCGCAGGTCACCTTTTCCTAAAGCCCCCTCCGCCGAGCTCTCTGTGCAGCCTGCGGCAGGTCATTCCATCTCTCCAGCCACCCTCCTTTCCTTCTGTGCAGGCCGGGGTGAGCGGGACCTGCTGGAGGCAGGGCGTGTTCTCAGCTCAGGAAACCAGGGGTCCCATACCTAGTGCAGAGCTGTGTCTGCTCGTGCAAACAGCCATCACTGACCATTGTTTACCTGAGCTGCAGTGCTCACCTAGGGGGGGTTACACCCATGACCTTGGTGGCTTTGCCTCCTGGTTCCCTGACTGCGTCCTCCCTGCCCGCCTCAGTGGTCGCACCCAACAGTAGTCAGGCTCCAGGCATGGCCCATGTGAACAGCTCCTTGGCTCTCAGATGTCCATAAATGAACATGTGGGTGAACATCAGGGGAACCTGCCTCGAACCCAGTCTTTGGCCAATACGCAGTAGTCAGGCTCTAGGACGTTCCCATCCCAGTGACCAGACCACATGGTGAGTAGCCCCTGTGGCCATCAGGCCCCACTTTCACTCACACTCACAGGAGGGGCTGCTGTGCTACGGGGGCTACAGCCCAGGGAGCTGGTAAATGTCAGCGCCTCAGCCCTTGCTCGCCTTAGGCTTGCGCTCCAACCAGCTCTCATGTAGTGTGTCAGCATTGGTCACGCGCCTCTTTGCAGGGGAGCAAATTCTGCCGCTCCACAATATGTCTCTTTGGCAGGAGGAAGATTTCCCAGGAGGGATTCAGAAAGCTGGGTGGGCATGGCCCCTTTGCACGCAGGTTAGAGAGCATCGGAAGGAAACTCCCCCTGTGAGGTCTCTCTACCTCCCTTATCTTTTTATCTCCCACCAGAAGGCCAGCTTTCCTCACTTCTCCCCTCTTCCCTCTCCCAGTGGGGAGGTGGCAACTTCTACCTGCCTGGGCTAGCAGCGCCTTGCCTAGCGACCTTCCTTTGTCTTCCTTTTTCTTTAACTGAACTTATTTAAGGAAATGACTTAAGCCAGTTAGTTGAGTTACTTTTACTGGGTTTCTCACATGTACACAGGCCGTGTATACCTGTCATTTTTAAACTTATCTTTTTGTGTTTTTTCTCTTGTCAGTGTGTCTGACGTTAATTGGTAGTTTGCCACTTTAGATGGACTAAGAGGAGAGGGGAAAACTGTCTCTTCTCCCAATACACAGCCTCTTAGCCCACCCTTCCAAAAACCTTCTAAGCCACACCCCTTTCCCAGAGGTGGCTCCTGGGAATCAGCAAAACGATTGTTGCCTGAGCTCACCCAGCCCATGAGCAGTGAAACACATCTCCAGCAGGCCCAGGGGGTCTAGAACCTGGGCTTTCCCCAGGAATGGGGCTGCAGTGTCCTCTCGCTCCCAGGAATACTGGCTTTCCCTTGGAAACCAGCTACGTTCTGGAAAGCGATTGCTGCTGTCTTTGGTTATAAAATCTAAGTCGCTCCTGGTGCAGTTTTCATTTGCCCCTTGGTTTTTCTTGATGACTGAATTCCTGTCAGCTGCTCCTTGACCATACCTCCTCTTGTGTGGAGTTAAGCAGGCATGAGTTGCGATGGTGGTGAGGTTGGGAGACAAGAGAGACGCCACAGCACGCCCACCAGACCAGGTAGCCTGGCTCTGGCTTCCAGGGTCCTGCTGCTAAATCAGGGGGACCAGACTGTCTCACATCACACTGCACGGACCTTTCTTTTCCAGTCTTGCTCTTGGCCGGAGTCTGTTTAAATGTGCTGGGGCTCTTTTCAGATTGAAGAGAAGATGGCTGATGAGCAGTGAATGAGCATGAGGGAATAAATAGTCTTTGTCTGAACGTATGGAAAGAATCTTTCCAGTCAGATGAGGTCTCCCAAATTCAGTTTGGTTCAGCAAGAGTTTACGAGGCCCTGCTACGTGCTAATCACAGTGCTGGATACAGGGGACACAAGGAGGATAGGCCTCTGTCCTCAAGAAAACCACACACTGGTAGCAAAGTCTTCGAGAGGCGAAGGACAAAGGTGAATTAAGGTAGTTTTAGTTTCTCTAGCAAAGTCTTCGAGAGGCGAGGCAAAGGACAAAGGTGAATTAAGGTAGTTTTAGTTTCTCCTCTGTGTCTATGCCCTTTTTTGCTCCGTGGAAAGGAGATTAAATTGGGAGAAGCTGCAAAATGGATCTAGTATTGGGAATTCACTTCTAGACCTAGGGGCAGCTATATTCAACTGTAGCCTTTATTCTAACTTATTTAGCTGGTATTCTTCTAATTTATACCCCTTCAGAGGGCACAAAAAATCAGCTCAAAGGGCAGCAATTAAGATTTTACACTGAGGGCCGCATAGCTAATGTGTGCCCATAAATAATGTTGTAACAAGGGTGCTTGAAACATTTCCAGCCTCCGGGGCCATGATAAAACGCTTTGCAAGAATCAGAGAAATTTCTCTTTGTATTAGAGATTAATGAGGCATCTTTGTGCCAACTCATATTTCATCTTTGACGTCCCGTGGATGAGTGGCTGCTGGGGCCAAATGAATCCAGTCTGAACATCAAATGCTGCAGGGTGTTTGAATGGAGCATTAAAGTTTAAATGTCCTAATGAATGATCCAGGGGTGCAAAAAATGGGGATTCTCAAAACTGCTCACTCGGCAAGAACTCATAAATGTTACAGGCAGCAGGCAGGCAGGATCGTGTCTGACATCCTTCCCCACCACTTCCTGGCAATGTGGCCCCAAGCATCAGTGAGCCTCCGTTTCCTCACTTGGGATGACAGAGGTGCTCCTTCCACCAGGAGTAGGAGGGGAGCTGAGTCTTGATTCATGCAGGATTTGGGGAAAAGGTTGAACCTAATGCTTGAATCTGCAAAAGTGAAACCTGCAGATTGAAAATAAATCTGCATGGAAGAGCAGTTGAGACCCATGCTCTGAAGGACCAGCTGTATGGAATGGCACCCACTGCCACCTTGAAGGTTGGCTTCTTGCCTGTCTGGCCTTCAGGCTTTGCCAGAAAGCTCAGTGTTTCAATGCTGCTGATAAACAAGGTGGGTCCATTGCTCTTACCTGCTTTTGTTTCCGGATTTAGAGTTTCTTCATTAAATCTGATTCCCTCCATTTTTCTTACTGGCCACCCTAGTCCTTTGGGGGTTACTTTTGAAGATTTAAAAGTCACAGTCTTGCTCTCTCAACATGTGTCAGCCCCAAGCAGGCCTCCTCTTATCCAGATCTGCACAGCAGATTCGTGTCTTCTCAGTTCAGCTGTTCCTCACATCCTGTCACTGGGAATAGATGCTTAAAGTAAATGATAACCAGTCACCAGCCAAAATTACATAACCAGACCATTCTTATCTGTCACCAACAACTGTACTTGCATCCAAATGGTTCTTAAACAGCAGCATAATTCACTGTTTATTAGGGCTATTCAAATTGTATCTTGAAACAGCATTTATAGTAGCCCACTCCAGAATAATTGCTGATTTGCATTTTGCCCTTCAAATGCTGACTTCCGGTGACTTCCCCTGACTTTATTTCCTGTTTCTTTCTATGATGTAGCCACCAGTGCCTGGAACTACTATGGGCCCATTAAATACTTGTTATAGGAACAAATGAATGAATGAACAAATGAATGAATATTGAAAGTCAGAGACCACTTTGAAGAGAGCAGTTAAGTCACGGAAGCACTTTTTCAGTTTGCTGTCACTACTGCATGCCACACACATGTGGTCTAGTATGTGCATACACATGGTCATTTTTTACAAACTGTCCCAGCAGGGTCTGGGTTTCCTGCCTCTGGAGGGAGGCTGCCCGGGTTGGCTGGTCTTCTGGAGTTAGAGTTGAGCAAGGAGCAAACCCTCCCCATAGCAGCCCCCTCGTCGCCAGCAGAGAGCCGACATACATGTTGGCCCATGCAGTACGGGCTTTAAGAGCAGCAGCTGCGCTGCAGAGCTGTGTTCTGGTTCCTCGGGGCCCAGTACCCCCTTGTCACGTCTTCCCACGGTCTGGAACAGAGTGGCCTGCTGCTCTTTAGTGCTTCCCAGCTGCCTGATGCAGACATCCGAAGACTGTAGCTTCAACATTCAGTAACTTAAAAGAATGGCGTGTTATTTCTGTCGTTGCCTGGTACTTCTTCCAACGGTCTCACCTAGGCTTCTCATGTGGGGGCTTTCAGCGTGGATAGTGCAAGCTGGCCTTGCCCCTGTGTTCATGCCTTGGTGCTGTCTGAGGGCTGGGACACTTCAATTCGTCTCTGCATGGCCTCTGGTCTTTTGTGCCAGACCAGCTCCTTCACAAGCAGGGGGCTTCCTGGGTGCTTCCCAGGTAGGTAGAGGCAGAGGGTAAGGCCTGGGCTCTGGGCCTCCAGCAGCATCACTTCCACAACTTCCCCTGGTCAAAGCTGCTCCCACACTGGCCCCAGCCCACACAGCTGAGAAACAGACTCCGTCCCGGAGACGTAGCACGATCACACTGTGGACCCAGAGGCATGATTAGGTCATGGCTATTAGCGTAACCATCGGTCACATTCAATATACGGTCTGTTTCAAATGTTCAGTTTTAAAAATTTGAAATTCAGTTTCAGAAATACACAATTTCAAAACTCGTGGTCCTTTATAAAGCATAGTGGACTATCATATAAAGGGAAATACACTAAACATCATCTACAATATAATATGGAATCTTTTCCAAGTTCAGGAGCAGCTACCCCAGAAGCATTATGAAGTGGTAACTTGTTCGCACCTGTGCACAGAATCACCGAGTATGTCCCCATTCTGCGAGGCGGCTGTGTCACCTGTGCTGTGTTAGTCACTGAGGTCTGGTGCTGTTATTTCCTGCATACAACAAAGGACAGTTTTCTCTTCTATGTATGCTAGTTTTTCCCTGGAAAAGTCAGTGTCTAATAAAATCACACAGAAAGACCTCATGTCTGTATGATAAATGAAGTCAGGTTGTGGTGTCAGATCCTTCTAAACAAGGTTTTTTTCAGTTTTTGTTTTTCCAACTATTAAATAACCTGTGGAACATTTGTGCATGTTTAGGAAGCATGCCGTTTCTCACCGTGCAGCGTTATCTTGGCCTCCGTAGGGTGGAGAACATGCGGGAGTCTCAAATGTGTCTGCAGGGCTGTGTTTATCTGGGTCACAACTGGTCACGTGGACCACCTTTATTGCTGAGTCCTAGGCTCCGTTTTGTTTGGGTTTGTTTCCAGCACTTAAAAGGCTGTTGCTATGAATATCTGCACACAGATCTCTGTGTGATTTGTAGTTGTGGGTTTTCAGCTGAGCATCTAATTGATCGCCTGGCTTTTAACTGGATCCAGACAGTAGATCCCAGTTTCACATGTCAGAATTTGGCACCTTAATAGGAAATGTGACTCAAAGCTCAGGGCGCTTCGTGGTCATCTCTCATGACCAGTTCTGTGGCTGGATGGTTGCCAGGGGAAGGGTGTTGGAGGCAGACCCTCCCCTTAATTGGTGTTTAATGACACCTGTTTGTAGGGCACTTCATCTACATCATCAGAGTGGCTCATCAGAGTCACCCTGTGAAGGCTTTGTCATCCCCATTTTGTGGATGAGGAAACTGAGGCCTGAGAAGGTACCCCAGCTGCCAAGAGGAAGAGCCGGAGTGTAACCCCAGCGTGTGACTTCAGGACCGCAGTCCCACTGTGTCCATAAGGCTGTTCGTGGTAGAAATATTTCCCTTTGAGACTCTTGGACTGTGTCCGATCCAGTCTGTAAACCATGCAAGAAGGTCTTAGTATCACTTTAGACTCAGGCTTCTTTTCTTTTCTCTTTCTAACAAAAGCCGCATTGATCACGCCATCCCCAAACTTGGCTCCGTCTTGCTTATTTCTGAAAATCAAAGTCATCCTCAAGAGAGAAGCCTTTACACAGAGTCAACAGGCTCTGACCTGAGGGTGACCCATGCTTCCCCTACAAAACAAAGGCCAGCATCACTGTGACCGGGTTGTTCTTCCTTCGTCCTCTTGTTTTGGGGGCCATGGCTTCGCCAGCCACCAAGCCAGGGGACCCTTCCCGCTGGGCCGCAAAGTGCATGTCGGGTGTTGAGCACTGCAGTGGTTCGCTTTTTGCTGCATAACAGGCTGCCTCAGGTGGTGGAGGCTCAAGATGACAAGTCAGCTCACGTGTTAGCTATTTAGCTCACTGTGCCATCTGTCAGCAGTTTGGACGGGTTCATCTGGGGGGTTGTTCTGGCCTTGCCAGGGTTTACTCCTAGGTCTGTGGTCAGCTACCAGGTAGGCTGGGTGATGGTCTGGGGAGGCCTTGCTGGGATGGGTCATCTCTGTCTCACTTGGCCTCTCATCCTCCACCGGAGTAACCCTGGGCTGTTCACACTGGTCAGGGGTGCAAAGGCTTGAGTGGACATTCTCAGAGTCACCTGAGTCCAAGGCTTGAAACTGGCACATAGTCACCTTCACTGCCTTCCACTGGCCCAAGCAAGTCACGAGGCCAATCCAAACTCAAGGAGGGAGGAAATAAAACTCTGCCTTTTGATGGAAAGAGCTGTCAAGTCACATTGCCAAGGGAAGAGCAAAGAATGGCGGCCCTTCTTGCAACTTACCTCACATACTGTGCTAGCAGTAATACGGATTTGGCAGCAGAGAGCAAGTTTCACTTCCGGCTCCAGTCTGGTAGCTCAGGCAAGCTGTTGACCAGCAGCTTTCTCTCTCCTCTGCTCATTTCTGAACTATTGGCAGGGTTATCGAGAGGCTTAAGTGAGGTAGTACTTGCAGGGTGGGAAGTTGCTAGCGCTAGAATCTAACTGGGTTCAAATTCTTGCTCCTTCACTTACCCACTTAGATTCTAGCCGTGGGATATGTAGCCGTTGGGAGGATAAGTAATTCAGACCTCGGAGTGCCTGGTCTGTAGGGAGCACTCAGTCCATGTCCCCTGTGGTGACGCTGTGATGTCATGCTTGGACAACAGCACGCCTGTCGAAGAAGTGTCACTCCCCAAGGGCTTCTTCCTGCTGACCAGTTACTTGAATGAATAAAAGGGTGGTGTCCTTGTAGTAGTGAGTGGCAGAGGGTACCCTGGAATTCCTGAACTTGGAGATCACCACTCTTTTTTATTTTATTTTTTTGAAACTCGGTCTCGCTATGTTGCTCAGGGTAGTCCCAATCCCGCAGACTCAAGTGATCCCCAGCCTCAGCCTCCCAGGTAGCTGGGATTACAGGCGTACACCACCACACCTAGCTGCTTTTTTGAGAGCAGGTCTCACTTGGATCACCACCCTTAACGGATGTGGACACCCATGTGCATAAAAGTAAAGGAGATGCTCAGCATGAGAGAGTTTTAATAGAATTAGTCTGCATGCGAAAGAAGAAAGCATATTTATCCCAATAAAATGCCCCAGATGACCTGTCCCCTCATGGGCAAATGCCCAGCCAAACAGGTTATCTGGGGCCACGAAGGCCCAAAAACTGGCCACGAGCCTAAGGCAACTTCTGACAGCAACCACTGAGAGCGGCAGAATGGGGTCAGGCAAGTCTGGGACGAAAGGAGCAACATCGAAGTTTAAGTCAAGGTGACAGCTGCCATCATCCTCCTCCCCACCTGTTTCCCTCAAGTGTATCCTTCCCAGCAGTACCAGGGGGCAGGAGGGAGTATAGAAGTAAGACCTCTTCTTTCTTCCCCTTTCTAGACCCCCCCCCTTTTATACAGCTTCATCTGGCCACCCAGCCCCACCCCTCAGTAAGTGGGGACAGGGAACATGGCACCTCCCCTTTTATGGGTATGTCTCTGTAACACTCTACCACTTTCTGGATAATGCTGACGGCTTTTAAGAATGATCCGGATTTCTCAAAACCCAAACAGAACTCTCAGCAATAACATTGAGCTCAGGCCACGAGGATGAAATATGCTGCTCCCCAGAGGTGTCAAGAGACAGCTGAAACCATAGCTGGTGACAAAGAAACAAAAACACCAAACAAAAACCACTGCAGGTGTCCCAGACTTCTCAGGAGAATTTCTCTTGAGAATCTAAAGGATGGAAACTAGTTTTTAAAATGAAAATATGTTTCAATGAAGTTTTTAAAAAAAAAAAAAATCCCATGTCTTAAAATTAGACCAGGCTTGGTGGCTGGGAGAACTACATTTCTCCTGCTGCTTTTCAGGGACAGGAAATCCCAGATCACTAACTAGTCCTGGGTTCAAAAGAGACTTAAAGCATTGATTCCCTAGAGTCGTAAAGGGTGATGCGGGAAATACAGGATGAAGGTGAAACAGAGCTGACTGGACATCAAACTTCTGTCAGAAATGGAATCTCAAGGGCTTTTCCCTGCTGCTGTGTCAAAGATGGTCATTATTGATGATAGTTGCTCAGGTCTGCTCCCTGTGATGTAAATAAACTCATCTGGGCCTTTGTTAATTACCCAGGGTCACTCTGCATTATGACGACACAAATTGCTGAGACACAAGCACAGCTAACTGGCCTTTTAGGGAGAAGTTTGCCCACCCCTGTCCCCTGTTCTACAGGCCTGGGAGTGTTCAGGTGTTTGTAACAGTGGCTCAGTTAAGCGGAGGGAGGGAGGGAGGGGGGGGGGGAGGGAGGGTGGGTAGGTGGGGGAAAGCTTAATATGAAAGGGAAGCTTAATGATGAATTCTGGAACTCAGGACCAGTTCTCCCTCCTCAGAGATATGTGACCTGGGGCCTTGCTAGCTCAGCGATCTTGCAACTCTAATCAGTCTCCTCCTCCTCTGTAAAAAGGACACAATGATAACCACGGCTTCCTCTCCAGAGTTTCTAAGAAGTAGCTAATGTGTTTAAATCATTTAGCTCAGTGACGGACACAGGAGAATAAAATTAAAATGGAAAAAGTTCCTGAGACGATACGGAAGGCTGAAAATGAGGGCCATCTGCAGAGAAGAGGCGGGT
>PVHY01019767.1:0-26772 GCA_004024945.1 Uropsilus gracilis | reverse complement strand
ATCCATCCATCCATCCATCCATCCATCCATCCATCCATCCATCCATCCATCCATCCATCCATCCATCCATCCATCCATCCATCCATCCATCCATCTATCTATCTATCTATCTATCTATCTATCTATCTCTCCATCTATTACCTACTTATCTATCATATAAAGTATACTAGGCAATATGCTCACATTAGAAATTACAGAATTTTGCTCTCATGGAGTTTATACTTCAGCAAGAGAAGACAGATCAAAGTCACTAACCAGACACATAAAATAATTACTGGGTTTCAGTAAGTGCTGGGAAAGAAATAGAACAAGAAAACTTGGGAAGACTTTTTTGTATAAAGAGCTTGAGAAGATCTTTCTGAGAATGCAACATTGAAATGGATGTGTAATTTATGACAATAGTCCAGCTTGTGAAGAGCCAACCTGAGGGCATCCAGGCAGAGGAAAGAGTAGTGCCAAGATCCTGGCACAGAGCTGGGCTTGGTGTGCTCACTGTCCAGCAGGACTGGTGCAGGGCCATGGTGGAGAGAGCAGGTCCTCTATGCTTGGATGCAGAGGTGGGCATGGCTGAGACCTCACAGAGCCTCTTGGTCATGGTAATTGGCTTAGCCTTTATTCCTTGAGCCACAGAAAGACACCAAGGGGTCTTGGACCAAGAAATGACATGATCAGATTTGTCTTTTTAGGTCATTCTGGCTGTTATGGGAACAATAGGTTGTAAGGGCAAGAGCAGTTGTCAGAGATGGAGAAAACTGCATATATTGGAATCTCTTTGGAAAGAGAAAAGACAGTATGACTTATTTATGGATTAGGAAAAAGAGCAGAAGCAAAGATGTCTCCAAGGTCTGGCTTCAGCATCTTGGTAGATGGTGGTTCTATTTACTGAGACAGGGTACTTGGGATGAGAGGGCAGGATGAGTATGTTTGGCAGCAGGTGGCCTTGGTAAGGGGTTGGGACAAAGGTAGAGATGAAGGTGCTTGAGTTCAGGAGGGAAGATAAGGGAGTTCTTGGCACAGCTATGTTGGGATGTATTTGGAGATTGATGAACCAGAGCTTCCAATGGTTTTGATTTAGCCAGGTGCCCATGCCCATGAACAGGGCTTGATTTGTGCTAAGGGGGAAGTATTTGGTGAAATTTGATCAGCAATTCTTTCCATGCAGTTAACCACAGCTGCCCAAGAGTGAGCAATGACATAAATTAATAATGCACAACATGCCACTGAGATGCAGCCTGGCTAACAGGAGTGATTAATAGCCATAGTCGGCATCTGTAACTTGCTTTCAGTGATGGTGTGGGGAAGAAGGAGACAAAAATTCCCATTAGACTATGATGAGGGGGTCCTGATGCCATATCAGTTGAGATCTTGGTGCACACAGCACGATTACAGAATTACAACAATGACAGCAACAACACACATATCCCTTTGCAAGGTCAGAAAATGGCAGTGCTCCAACTCTTAGCTGAATGATAGAGAACCAAGTGTAGACAAATGGGGCCAAAAGATTCAAATTCTCATTCTATCTCAGCCAGCCAGTCTCCTTCATGTGACCTTGAGGAAATTTAGCAGATCTTCCAAACCTTACTCATTCATCCATACCTGCACACAGTGTTTACTGAATGCACAGAAAATGAAGCCATCACATGGGGGGTGGGGAATGTGCATGTGTGTGTGTGGGGGGGAGGGTTGGTTATGTTATGTGGTCATAACAGTATTGTTTTCTACTCTCGTGAATTTTACAGATTTGGTTGACTAGTCAAGCCCAATGTTTGAAGAACACAGTAAATTAGATGATCTTCCAAAGCCCTTCTGACTTGCAAATTTTCTTAAGTTCAAAGTAAGTATTAAAAAATATAAACTGTTCCTGAAGGCTTTTGACTGATCTATTATTTTTCTGATTTTAAAACAGCATTTACTCTTTGTATAAATTCGACCATGACCAGAAATGTATCATGTTGAAGTAAAGTTCCCTGTTACAAATTTCTTTGGTGACTCAGGAGAACACTGAAGTTATTGCTCCATCAGCAAAACTAAGGGCTACCTTTTATTGATTTGTTAATGTCTTCCAATCACATATGTCTGACATCTGCTGTGGGAAGATAGGTGTCCATACCTGGCTGTCCATGTTTGGGCTTGTAGCAGAGTTGACAGCAGTAAGAATAGAATCCTATTTCATAGATCCTTTTCATAAATTCTGTATCAACAATCATTTTGATGGCAAAGAATACCATCACTCTTTTGTGGAATGATGGAAAAACATTTTTGTTGTGGAAAACCAGGCATAGATGATTCAGAGATGAAAAATGATTCAATGAGATTTATATTCTAAATGTGAAGAAATTTTATGGATATCAGATCTAGTTTTATTTTCGTGTATTTTCAGGAGTACTATTTGATTTTCACATCTAAATATATATGAAATGACACTTTTAATCATTGTGAAAGTAAAAGTTGTGTTGAAATATTTCTGTGGGGTTTATACCAGAATGCAAGGCTGGTGTAGCAGAATAAAGAAAAAAGAACAGCTATGAGACCCTTTCAATAAATATAGAATAAAAATTTGAGATATATTCACTTTTGATAATAATTCTTACTCAACTGCAGTTTAAAAAGTACTTTTCTAACCTGATAGATGACATGTATGAAAAAACTATAGGTACTATCATACTTAATAATGACATACCAAATACATTTCTCCTAAGTTTCATTACAATGCAAGATCTGCCTACTCTCACTGTTTAATGATACAGCATTGCATTGCAATTCAAGCTACTGCAATGAGGCAAGGAAAAATAAATAAAATATCAAAAAAGAGAGGCAAAGCTGGTTTTACCTTGTTTATTTTTAAATGACATAATTGTTTACATATAGCAATTCCCACAGATTCTATAAAAGTACAGTAAAAAATAATAAATGTATTTAGGAAGTTTGCAGAATATGAAGTGAGTGCATGCAAATCTGATGTATACTTACATACCAGTGTTAAACAATTAGCAATAAAAAATAATAAATCTCATTTAAAACCATGTAAAAAGCATAACATACTTAAAAAAAAATTTAGCAAAGCTATTTAAGACCTCTATGCTACAAACTAGAAACCGCAGAAATGTGGAAGGAGACCCAAAGAAACGATAAATTCTACCACGTCCATGAAGAGAATCATTATGGTTAAGATGTCAGTTATCCTCATAGTATCTTAATGATTCCATGGAATTCCAAACAAAATCCCAGAAGACATCTCACTTTTCTGCTAGAAACTGACAAGCTGGTTATGAAATTTATCTAAAAATGCAAAGACCTAAAATAATCTAAGAGAAAAAAAATAGGACTCCTACTATTTGATTTTAAGACTCACTATAAAGTTATAGTAATAAAAACAGCATAGCATTATGATTGACAAATAGATCAATGAAATGGAATAGAAAACTCATATTTATTTGACAAATTAATTTTCAATAAAGAGCAAAACAATCAAAAGGGAAAATGAAAAATCTTTTCAATCAATATACTGAAATAACTCTACATTCATATTCAGTAAGCATAATTCCTATCCCACACCATGCATCAAAATTAACTTAAGATGTGTCTTATACATAGATGCAAAAGCAAAAGCCATATTAGTTTTAGAGAAAAAGACACCTTTTATAAGCAAGTCATAGAAATCCATTTTAATAAAATAAAAAAGACCATTGGAATTTATCAAAATTAAAACTTCTGCTCAATCTAAAATAAAGAAAATGAACAGGCAGTCCACAGGTAAGGAAATGTCAAAGCACATACCAAAAGAGGGACTGGTTTCCATATCAATCGTAAAAAGAGACAACCTATTTAAAAATGAACAAAGATTTGAATAGACACTGCACAAAAGAACATATACAAGTGGCCAATGAATTCATGAAAAATAGACATTAGTCATCAGGGAAATGCAAATCAGAGCCATAATGAGATGCCACTCCACAGCTAGCAGAAAGACTGACACCAAGTATTGTTTGTGGAACCACAAGGTTGTGTTCCCCATCAAAGGTTGTGAAAAACAACTTGAACCCTCCTGTACTGGTGTTGGGAATGGAAGAAGATATAATTATTTTTGAAAAGGTCACGTGGTTCCTCATACAGCTGGTCAGACACTGTGACCCAGAGATCTCACTTCTCAGTACTGCCCACACAATATGGAAATACGTGTTCCCAGAAAGATGTTACGTGAATGTTTATGGTAGTTTTATTCATAATATTGTAACTTGAAACAGCCCAACGAGTCTCAACAGGAAAATGGACAAATACCTATATGCGTTCGATGTATATTCCTCAGCTATAAACGAGAATAAAGGACCAGCAGAGACAGCGACATGTATGAGCCTCAGAAACATCATTCAGAGTGCAATAAGGTTTCCATGAAAGTGTGTGTTATATAATAATCCATACCAAATTCTGGAGAAGACAAAGCTAATCTGACAGCAGGGAAATCAGAGTAGTGGTTGCCTTTTGGGAAATGAAGGTAATAACTCACTGGGAAAAGGCTGGCAGCAGTTTCAGGCAGTGATGGCAACATTGTATATTGCAGTAGTGGCTTGGGGTACACACTTGTGTTAATATTTGGGGTACATACATCTGTTAGAACTCATGGAATGCACTTAGAATTTACAGTTTTTGTTAGTAGTTGTGTGTTAGAACTCATGGAATGCACTTAGAATTTACAGTTTTTGTTAGTAGTTGTATGTGGAATGAAGAAGAAATTGAGATGGAAGAGATTGCTAGCCATCTATGAGGCTAGCCTACAGAACTGGGATCCTGGGAAGCAAGTCCGGATCCAACTTTAATGAAGTTGTGAAGCCCTTTATATACCCCAACAAGGAAATGTTACGATGATGCAATAGGAAGTAGCAAAGCGCACATGACTTGCAGCAGGCAGGATTCGGGGATGCAAGATAACAGGGGAATTTACCTTTGGGGGCAACTAATAGGTCCTATGTCTCTTGGGACATTTCAAAGAGGTTAAGAAGCTGGGTTACAGGTGAGAGACATGCTGTTGCCCTCCCTCTAGTGTGCTAAAGGGAGCTAGAGAGACAGGAGGTGTTCCTCTTGTCTGAAGCTCCATCTCCACCTGCTTCCACACGCCACAGTTTTCATGTATATATACATTTCGCGTGAAAACAAAAATTGTAAGGAAATGAACTCTACATGATGAAGTCCACACTGACCTAATTCAGGGAAAATATATATGCTGCCTGCAATTCACCTTGACATAGACCTCCAAGAGGTGAATTAAAGAATAGACAGATGGATGTGGAAGCAGGCATAGTAAAATGTCGATGGTGACCCTAGATGCCTTAAAGAGCGTAAAATCCCTCTCACTTTACTGTGTGTTTGAGTATTTTCAAAAGAAAATGTTGGCAAGAACTATTTTTTGAAGAAAAAAATGCCAGTGCTGTCATTCATTTCCTGGGTGACCTTGTATTTGAGTCCCCCACAAGCGGGGAAAAGGCTACGGCGCTTCCGTGGGTAAAGGGATCTTTGCACACCTACAGTGCCGGTGCTTGGACTCTGCCCTGCAGGCTGTAAGCAGTGAGGGCCCCACTAAGCGCCCCCACCCCCAGAACAGCTTTGATGACCACATAAAAAAATAAAACAACCAAACAGCAGACACAGCCGGCACTTTACAGAACACAGCTTAAAAACTCCCCGATTACATATTTACTTCGAACCCATCAGAAAGTGGATGGCTGTGGGTCTGTAATGAGGGCTGTTTGAAAGTCAAGTGTTCAGCAAATTCGGTCAGTGAGCACTTGGGGAGTTCCAGCCTCACAAGCACCGAGCATCATAAGGCACGCACCAGAAGGATCCTTCCGAGCTGCGAGCCGCAGAGCCACGGAACCCACTCCGCACCCCTACGGGGCTGGGTACATGCAGCCCGGTGTCTTCCTCCCAAGTCCATACAATCTGGACCTGGGGCTGCCGGGTCCAGCTCACTGAGGCGAGCCGGTGCAGGCTCGAGCATGTTCAAGGCCCTCAGAAGCGGCAACTCCGGGGCTTACTTAGCGAGCGCTCAGCCCTGTGCCCAGGGTCCAGGCCAGCTGCTGCCCAGGGCAGTGGGAGGTAGGAGCAGTGGTTTGCACCTTGTTCCCGGTGTGACTTGAGTAGGCAAGCCCCTTCCTCTCTCTGGACCCCGGACGCCCCTTCCGCAAAAAGAGTGTTTCAGTTCCTCCCACGGTTTTTCTGCTTGGGACTCTCGGGTTCTGTGGCCTGAGGAGAGGCCAGGCATTTCTGCAGCAGAGGCCAGGGGTGGTTGCTGGGGATGCTTTGCTTGTGCCAGGAATGCAGTACACTCGTGGCCCTGGTGGCTGCCGCCGCAGATCCAGAGTTCTGATAGACAGCTGCTCTTTCTTATTTTTAAAGGATTTCAAAATATACTTTTGTTAACAAAATGTTTCACCTCTTACAAAAATGAGACACACTAGTGAAACCTGAAGGCCCCGGACTCTGTGCTAAGCACATTAATCATATGATTGCATTTAGTAAGATAGCCTTCATTCATGGGCATTAATCCCATTTCATAGATAGACAAACTGAGGTTGGGAGAGGCTCTACCTTGCCCCAGTCCCTGCAGTTGGTAAGGAACTAGGCTGAGATGCCAGCCGGGTATGTGTACTTTCTACCCTGTTACATGGACACCCACTCCACCACTCAAGCACAGTCAGGATTAGCTGCTTGATCAACATGCACCCCAACTTTTTAAAAATATGCATCCTGTGTTCCTTTTCATCATTGAAAATGTGTGATCCAGTTATTGATAGATGTTTTTGGTAATAATGCCAGGTTCACAGTAGGGGGAACAGACTGACCAAAGTACCTCCATTTTGTTTAAGACCTCAATTTTGAGACCAGCTTCCTCTCCCCACCCTCAGTGGCAAGTACCTGCCACAGCTGGCTGCTCCAACATCCTGTTTCTGCCTGCCCTTAGTCCTGGTTGTTCCTGACAGCAGCATTGTCCATCTGATAGATGATGGATGCCAGCATTGTGCTCCTGCGAGATGATGGATGTCAACATTATTGGAAACCCTCAGCGATGGGAACGTGTCCCATCATTATGGGAATGTGGGAACGTGTCCTGTAGTTATGGGAACCTGTCCTACACCTGCTTGTTTGCTTCACAATAGGGGGCAGTGGTGGTTTCGCCCTATAAAAGCTTGTCACAGAGACAGCCTGGGGTCTCTTCTGTCAAGCTGACTTGGGGACCCTGACCAGTGATAAACCTGCAGCTTTGAACTTAACGGAGTCCTTGTGTCTTGTTGAGTGGCCCACGAGTCACAATAGGGAAGAAGGAAGGGTGAGCATTTGTGGGCCCGTGAGATGACCTCCACAGACTCTGTGGGCCCAGCCTGGCAGTGGCTTAAATCTGCAGTGCTGGCTGGAGAAGCCCGTTTTCCGACAGCAGTTGACCTTAATACTTCTCTAAGGACCACTGTTTTATTTCCAGATTATGTTCAGTAGCTCTTTAAATCGGCAAACTGTTTCTCTCCACATTGCACCAAGTCAAGTAAAAGAAGGCAAAACAAAACACCATTTCTCTCCGTGTGTCCTTAAATGCCAAGATGAGCTCCGTGCAGCTTTTTATGGCCATTATAAACCTGCCCCCTCGGGCTGGGATGGCGTGGAGCTTCGGGGTGGGTACACAAACCCAGCCGCCATAATAAAGCATGTCTGATTTGATATTATATTGTATCAGAAGCATTAAATACACATTAAAAGGGTGTTTTAAGGCTCTTTGCAGTAAGTGGCAGATGTTATGAATAATAACCCACAAAATCCTTCTGAATTCTAAAAAGGTGTGTTCCATAAAGCTCTCCTATAAATCTTTAATAGAGCTGGAACACATTGAGCAGTGATTAGAGGAAACCTCTAATCATATTAAGCTATTAGAGATAACTGAGTGGGATTGGTAGCCTCAAAAATAAAATAAAATAATAAAGCAAGGAAATGAACACATCATGGAGATGAAGGATTTCCCAGTTAATCCGATTGATGGTTCTTCACTGGCGTGAGCCAGGCAAGTCCATGTAACACACGCACACTCATTCGGTGTAAGACCCAAACTGCCATAATTCACTGAAATTTATGTAAATGAATATGCATTCCTTTATATGAAAAATCGGCAACATCTGCGCTCCATTTAAACAACCTGATTTAATGAAGTCACCAAGAGATAAAAAGTGGGGTTGTGGGGTGGGGGAATGACCTCATCCTTCTCCCCTTAGAGGATCTCAAAAAGCAAATAAAATAAAATATAGGTTACAGGCAAACTAAACAACATTGAAAATATTGTCCCAGAGGACTCCGGCTTCCCAAGAAGCTGAGGTGTTTAAGGAGAGACAAGAGCCAGTCGCAATAAACTCTGGCTCAATAAAACTTAATTAATCCCTTGGGGCCTTTGTAAGGAAGCTTGTCAGCAGAGAGCTTGGGATCCCAGTGCCTGCCACCAAGGGGTTAACCTGCCCTAGCTGGATGAGACAACTGCACTAGCACTCACACAGACACATGCACACACACACAAACGCACAGAGACACAGACACACAGGCACAAACATACAAACATGCACAGACACATACACAGAGACATACACAGACACATGCTTACACACAGTGACATCCAGACACAGACACACACACAAATACACAGAGACACACTCACAGACATGCAGAGACACACAGGTAGATAAACAGGCACACAGATACAGACAGACACATGGACTCACAGATATGCAGAGAGACACATGCACACACAGATACATGCACACAGACACACAGAGACACACACATAGACACAGACACAGAGACACACAGACAGACACACAGGCACAGAACACAAACAAGCACAGACACATAGACACACAGAGACAGACACAGGCACACACATAGACACACAGGCACAGGCACATACAAACACACACAGACATACAAACATGCACAGATACACACAGGCACACAGGCACAAAGAGACACACAGACACACACATGCAGAATCGCTGCATGTACCACACTAGGTATACATGGCACTTGCTAGTAAGGGGGGGCTAGTTAATTTGGAGTCTAGTGGCCCAACAGTTTGAGGGTGAGAAGTCACTTCTGAACAATCTCATTTGAACTCCCACCTGCTTCCCAGGCCTCTGCCACACTCCACTTGAATACTTTCAGTGCCAGGGCTCTCACTCTATCCTGGCAGCTGATCCCATCCTGGCATCAACCCGACTCAAGTGAGAAGTCCTTCCTCACACTTGTCACCCATTGAGCACCCACCAGGAGATCTTTGTCTCCAGCAAGTTCCCGGGCTTCTCTTCTGGGGGGATTGACAGTCAAACAAACGAGTTCCAAGAGAAATGCCACATGCATTTTTGTCTACATATTTAGCTGGATGTTTAGATACAAACTTCAGCTCTTAAGTAGATAGTAAGGATGACTTGAAGTTTAGAAGTCTTTAGTCTGATGAAAAGAAAATATGTCGATGAACACATATAATGTTGCATAGGAACTGATGACTCTGGGAACTAAGGTAGGGGTTGAGGCAAAAGATGATGTTCCTGATGGGCCATCAGGAAGACTTCCTGGAAGAGGTGGCATCTGATTTTCAGAGTGTCTGAGTGGCGGTCTGTGTAGCTTAGGGGAAGCACAGGTGGTGGCAGTGTCTTCGTGGTTTCTGCAGTTCTCTTTCAGTTCTTTGCATTATGCCAAGGAGAAAGTAATAGCATATTTTGAATGACTAAACTTCAGGTTCTGAGCCCTCGGCTGAAAATATCTATTTAAAATTTAGTGTTTCTATTTTTCTTATCTTGGTTTGAAAAGCAAGTGGTATTAGTTTTATAGCAATGCAAGTGTTATAAAACACCTTTCAAAATGTTTAAGTTTTAAAATGGTGAATTAATTTGAAGGAAAACAGAGTAAACAATCCCTAGGCATTATGTGTAGTCTATGCATTCCTGGGGCCTGAGAAACACACACACACACACACACACACGCATGCATGCACGCACACGCGCACACACACACACACAGGTGGACCTGGAGACCGGGGCAGGGAAGCTGTGTCTTGATGCAGCTTCAAGGTATGATGGAGGTATGATGGCTTCCAAGTGCTGGCTGCTTTGAAGGAGCGACAGGAAAAGGGAAGAATTTCTGCCCCTGGGTTCCTGCTTTCTCAACCTGGCCCTGGGAGTGTGTGGGCATCAGCAGCTTCCGGAACCCAGTGGATCAAAGGTTTACAGCCAAGCTGTTGGAAGGCGCCCAGCCCAGGGCAATAAAAGTGAGCTAATATTATCCTGCAGCCAGTGAGCAGGTTCTCCTGAGCACAGCAGATCTGCAGGCGGCAGCTCACCTGGGCAGCGGAGGAGGGGGCAGGCAGGGCCTAAGCTCACATCAGCGCCCCTGGGGTTCTGCAGCTGCTCCTGGAGGGTTTGCTTTCTTTTTTGTTTTTTTTTTACAAAAGGAAGAGCCACTGGCTACTCAACCTTACTCTGCCACTGACTCACTCTGTGGTTTTGGATCAGCCACTCGCCTACTCTGTTCCCAATTCCCCATCTGCAGGAGGCAGGTAATTAAGGCCATAATTAGTTTGGACACAGTGATCCATTCGTTGGAGGGAGAATCCATTCAGCTTCTCATGGTAGCTCAGAAATGGGGAATTTCCAGGCCCAGAAAGAATCATCTCCAGACTGCCATTCCACAGCAAAAGTCCCTGCCAATCTCCATTCTCAGTTCTCCAAGGCTGCCCAGTCTCTGGCCACTGAGTGACAGCTTTGCTTTCACAGCCTGGGGGAACTTTCTTCCTTTTGTTCTGCTTCTCAACTTCTCCTCAGAAGGCTGAGCTTATCTTTCTTCTCCTGCCTCAGGCTTGGCCCACCAAGTCTTTCCATTTCCCCCTTCCCAGGGTGGGAGGGAGGCGCTCTCCTGTCCAGCTCCTAAGCCCAGTGATATGAGGTAGATCCCCCCTTCTCTGCTCCCCAAGGGACTATCAGGGGCAAACTGTCAAGCCAGAGACCTGTAGTTGGCCCCACAAACGGATGTGATTGATTGTAGCTACTGTTCTGCTTTGGTAATGGCACTCCTGATGACCTCTAGCTGTGCGTTCTGCAGAACCTTCCTTCTGCAGGTTCATCTTTGTGCTAAAGGAAATCCTGGTTGTGTAAATGACTCAGTTTGGATCCAGCACAGACTGCAAGCAAACAGCATTTCCGTCCTCCCCATTAAGTGACAGGGTCCCCCTGGTACTTCTTCTAGTGGGGGTGGGGGGATGGAGGTGTGCATTCTAGATGCTCTACCTTCTAGCTCCTTCACTGGGCACTTCGCAGTGTAAGCAGCAGCTGATCATCGCCGAATGGGCACTGTGCCTAAGCAAGAAGGGATGAGCTCTGACTGGTCTCGTCCCATCGAGCCTTAGTTTCCTCCACTGTAAAATAAGTCGAAGCCATCTGCAGAGCTCGCTAATATACCTGCCTCCTGCAGAGGGCACGTGGCTGATCCCAAATCACACCGTGAGTCAGTGGCAGAGACAGCGCATGAACATGGTGAAGGACCTTCCTCTCTGGCACTGCCCTTTAATATGCTCTTGACTGTCCAGTGGCTCTCAGGCACAGCACCAGGGGAGCAAATAAGTTCTTGTTTCCAGGGGATCTCAGCTGTGAGGGGCCAACTCTCCCTGGGGGGCTAAGTTCTCCCTCCCCCACTATCCATCCAGCTCACGGAGCCCCAGGCAGATCATGTCACGGAGTCAGAGCCAGGACCTCCCCCGCCCTTCCTTTAACTGACCCACCATGGACAGAGCTGTGATCACCGCAGTTTTCAAAGGGCCACTGCTCCACACAAGAAGGGCTCTTGTGTGACTCTTGCCAGGAGCCCCAGTGGTTCCCACCTACCCAGCTCCCAGGCAGTGAGTGGGCAACCCTCAGTGCCAGCAGGGTGCAGGGTGGCGCCACTTGGGGGATGTGTGGCAGGCAGCCGAGGGTTCAGAGCTGAGCAGACGCCTTGGCCAGGGAGCAGGTGGCCTTGGCTCCAGTTCCTTTATCTAGTTTGGCCCAGGTCAGTTATTCCTCCAGCTGCCTCACCCCTGGTTGGCAAAATGGTGAAATGGTGGCGTTTGTAATGTGGCCGCGGCAGTTTCTCTCAGGACCAGTGGAGCTGATGTGCACAAGTACTCAGTGAACTGTTCCGTGGTGTGCCCATGGGAGGGATTTTGTTCTTGGTGGGAGTGGGAGTGGGGGGGTCCCCCCAGTTGGGGTCTCCCCTGCCAGCTCCAGAGCCTCCTGAAAGGCTCAGCCTCAGTAACATTCTAACACATAGAAAACAATGCGAGCAGGAAAGCTAATAACCAGATCAAAACGACAGTCTTGAGGAGGGAGCGCAGCCTGGGAAATGTGTTATGAGCTGATCAGAAAGGAGAAAAGAAATAAAGTCATTAGCTTAATTAAGGGGCAGGAGGGAATGGTGAAACACATCTCCAGCAAAACCAAATTAAGCATTTAGAAGATATTAAAAATGCATTTGAACTCCACTGGTGCTGCAAGCCTAATAACATTTTCTAGGGCTGTAGTCAGCTCCTGAGTCAGTCTGATATCAAGAAAAGGAATCTCACTGTCTCAGATCCCTCCCTGCCCCCCACAACCTCCTCCTAGCTAAGTCTTTTGACTTCTTCCCTATTACCCAAAGATCTCCCTAGTTAGCCAGCAATGTTCAACTTCTGGTGAATCTGACTGATATTTTTGTACTCTCAAGCTCTTGATTTCTTCTTCAATTTCACAACCCCTTTTTGAAGAGAGCCTAAAATATTTAGCATGGTCATATTCTGGAGCATTAGGATAATCTTTTTACAGGATTCTTGTCATATGCTTCAGTTTAAATTTATGCATTTGATCACATATAGAAACGCTAACACTGGTTGTGATGTTGACATGGGGTAAGTAAGCAGTGTACGCTCACTCATTTAATATTTACTTCCAGTGAATTCTTACAGTGTTTTTGTTACTATAATGGGTAGAAAACAGAGGCATTAGTATTTCCATTGCTATAACCTTATAAGATATTTAAGAAAAAAGCATATGGCAATGTAATTTTGGGGGGAGGCTGAGTTATGGGGTAAAAGATTCATCAGAGACAGCATGGAGAACAGAACAGGTGGATTTATTGAAACACCTTGCAGGGGAGCAGGGGGTGAGGCAGAGAGATCTGCATGGGAGGGTTTGAGGCTTTCTTTTATATGCTATACTAGTGGGTTTTCTTATTTGGGGGGCCAGTTTGGGCCAGTTATTTGCTGGGATGTCTCATCTGGGGCATTGAACTTTGACACAGAGTAAGTCCTACCCTGCTTCTGCATTCATGATCCAGGTGACTGGATCGGATGAATGGCTTGGTTCCCATAGCAACCATATCCATTCTCTTATCTATACAAACCACCCAAACTTGACTACTGGGCAAAGAGTGAGGGATTAGTGCTTAACCTTAATGAAAATACCCTGACAAATATATGTGAAACTGTCTGGCAAATGAGAATGGAATCCAGATGTCCTCAATGGATATCCTGCATCTGGTTTTGTAATGGTTTAAATGGAAAATGTGGGATCAGATGGGAAAGGGACATGGCCAACTCAACAAGCACGGGTGACACGAATAGCGTGTTTCATAGTCCACACAGTGGTTGATAAATCCTCTTTATTGTATTCCAAAAGATCTCTAGGTCCATCCATGCCTATTCTTCTCCATGTGATTACCCTGGTCCCAATGTGGTGAGATAGAGGTAGGTCCTTGTTGGGTGCATAGTGAGAGAGATTTGGAAGGTTTTCATGGGACTGAACCTTGACCTTGGAGCCTGGGCTGGATTTGGAAACCTTCTTATGGTGAATTCAAGGCACAGAAGTCACATGAGTTGGGAGTGAGAAATGAGGATAATAGGCTAAGGACAATAAATCCTCTCAAGCTGGATGAAGAGCCCCAAGGAGATGTATTATCTCGAGAGACAGGGCTGGACTTCCGGCACCAGTGGATCCTCAGCACCTCTGACTCTTGGTTATCCGTGATGCCTCGCTCTTCTCTGTAGGAGCTGGCACTGCCCTCCACTGTGTCAGCGCCATGTTCAGGGCCTTTTCACAAGGTGGGCCCTGGAAAAACCAGGATGCTAGGAGGTAAAACTTCCCCGCCACCCAACCAGAGTGCAAACTGTTTCTATTTGCCCGTAATTTCCACAGAACCCTGGAACTTACCTGTGTCAGCCGACTTCATGCTCGTGAATTGACCCCTAGACTAGGGGGATAAAACATTCATACTAGTCAGAATAAACTCATGGATTCCTCTTGAAACTGGGAGATGAGACCCCTCCTTGGACCAATGGGCAGAGCACAAAGAAGGGCTCTTACCCCCGAAAGAAAAATGAAGCAGTGTTACCAAAAATGGGACGATCATTGCTGGGAAAGCAGAAGCAATATATTTCTATCAATGGAGCCAATCGCAATGCCAATGTAGATGGCTTGACATTTTTAAAACTCTTGGCTGGCCCAGCAAGTGCGTGGGTTTTTATTCTGAAGACCGGAGGAAGTGCCAAGCACAACCGCAGGGCAGAGAGAATTTATGACGAAGATGCCACCCTGGCAGAGCAGGCTGTCTGTCCCAGACTCAGCAAATGAAGCCCAAGTTAATTGCTCGCAGTCTTGGATGAACTTCTAACTCTTTAGCCCTAGGAGAGGAAAAATTGCATAGACAACCTGCTTTCTCGCCTTGGCGTGCTGAGCTTCTGAGAAAGTTATTTAACCTCTCTCAGCAGTGATTCCCCAGCTGTAAAAATAGGATGACAATCCTTGCCCATCAGGGCTCCAGGCAGCGAGCAGGACCTGGAACAAAGACTTTCCAGGGTGTGGACTGGACAGCAGTGCAGCAGCGTCTCCAGGACTTTGGAGTCTTCACAGACACAGTCATCTGAAGGGCTCAGTGGCAGCTTTCCTGACTCTCAAAACACTTGGCGAGGTTCTCGCTACTTCCAGTGTTCACAAGACAACAAGCTTCCTAACTGGCATTTGTGTTTCCCATGAGTTCATTCAAACTGTGGTGGCCATGGCCAGGTCTGAGGACCCCTGAAGTTGGGGACAGAGCCCTAGACAGAGGGGTTCAGCGTATAGGTTCTGGGTAGGCTTGAGGTTGTTGGAATGCCATGAGTGTGCTTGGGTGTGGGAGGACATGAGTGGGGGACAAGGAGAAAATGCTTCCTATAGAAACGCTTTTGTATCCCAGGCTTGGATGATGGAGCGTGTTCTTGTAGCACTCAGACTCTAGTGGGGAAAGGAGGGCAGGAGAGAGAAATGAATGAATGAATAGGAACAATTGCTTTCTAGAATAGAGGCTGGCAAATTTAGGTGCACAGATCAAGGCTGCTCACTCCTGCCTGTTTTGTGTCTGGCCTCTGAGAACTAAGAATGACTTGTACATGGCTGAAAAAAATGTGAAAAAAGCTATATTTTCTTTGAGATGAAAATGATCTGAAATCCAAATTCCATTGTCCATACATACAGATGCATTGACATACGCTCATGTCTACATATTGTCTAGAAGGGTTTTGTGTCTCCAGAGCACAAATGAGTCCTAGGACAGAGAAGGCTCATGAGTGTAGGCATTGCTGATCCCTGCTGCAAGGAGACACATCCAGGTCTCATCAGAGAATGGCTATTAGGGAAGCCCAAGGGAGACCGTTTCAGTGGAAATGAAGTTGGGTGGGATTCGAACGGGAAGAGGTGGGTGAAGCTTATAGACACAAACACTTGTGTTTAAGTGTTTGCCATTTTATGGATGTGGCTGAAGGGTAGAACAGGAATCTGAAAGCAAGCCTGACTGATTTCACAGCTCTGCTCTTTCGGACTTTCTCCTTTTGAGCCGCAGAAAGTTTCGCGTGGCTGGGCACAAACTGTAGAGTCCTGAACGTCTTCTGCTGGTGTCCAATATAATTGGTGGCCAGTGGGTTGCCCTCCGTGGCTTGGGAATTGGAAAGTCATGTGACCTTAGCTAAGACTGCAGAATGATCGCCAGTAGGAACTGGAAAGTTTGGTTGGAAAGAGGAGAGAGATGATGTTGCTTTCACCTTCCGCTATCACTGAGCAGACGGCCAGCTTTGGGGATGAGCGAAAGTGAACTTTCCCCTGGAAGCTGACCCAACTTCTGTCCCCAGAGGACCTGTATGGGGAGGAGGCTCTCTGCCCAAGGACAATCCTTCAGTGTGTACTCCAGCTCCAGCCAACTCGTGCATCTCTGGCTGGTCAACTGGACCTTGGAAAAGACCACTTGACAATGAGGAACTCATCAAAGACTTGTATTTTCTCTCCACAAGAATGTAAGACCTGTGACCCAGTAAGGCTGTAGGCAGTGCTGCCATCATGCATGCCTGTGTTGCCAAAGAACTGCTGATGTGGTAGGTGGGGGCAGGCTAGCCCTTCCTCTTCCTCAAGTGGCACAAGACATGCCTTTTCTAGTCAGTACCCAGGGGGCTGCAGAGGATGAGACAAGCCTGGATTGGGGAGTTGATAAGGGTTTCTACTGGAGGATGTTAAAAGAAATTAGAAGGATAGAAGCAGGGCAGTGACGTGGGGTTGGGAAAAGGGTGTCTTCAGGACAAAGTTTCAGGTGTCTTCAGTGAAAACACATCGATGTTTGTCTTAATGAATTCTGGATTTTGGGGGACTCTGTCACCCATCCCTTCTCTCTTTAGTCTCCCTTTTGGAATGAAAATATCTGTCCTACCATTGTATTTTTTTGAAAGCACATAAATTGCTTGATTTCACAGGTTCACCTCTGGAGGGCAACTGACCTCAGATTGAATTGTAGGTAGAATCTCACTTCTACCTGATATAGTATTCATTCATTCATTCATTTGTTTGTTTATTCTAACTTAGTATTTAGATGAAACTTTAGACTGTTAAATTGATGCTGGTGCAAATTAGGACTTTGGAGGCTATCTGGATGCAGTGAATGTACTTTGCATGCAAAGGCATGAGTTTTGGAGGTGCAGAGGAGTAGAAAGCTATGTGTGCCTTCAAGTTTCTATATTAAAAACCTAACCCTCAAATGCATTTGCAGTTGGGGCTTGGGGTGGGGGGTAATTCTGTCATAAGGTTGAAACCTCATGGGATTAGTACCCTTATAAAAGAGATCCCACAAACTTTCCTAGCCCCATCCACTACCTGAGGACACAGTGAGAAGTCTGGGACTTGGATGAGGCTCCCATTTTACCATTTTGACACCTTGGTCTTAGATTCCCAACCTAGAGATGGAGAGAAATAAACCTGCTGTTTCTGAATTAACCCATCTGTGGCATTTTGTCACCACACCCTGAATGGACTAAGATAAATGTCACAGAGGACATTATATTATTCTTTCTCAAGGCTCTTCAAACACCCAGGCGGACAAAGCTGAGCCATGTCTTCTGATATTGTTCAGATTGTCATATAAGAGTAAATGAAAGACCAAGTCATTGCTGCTAAGAGCAGCAGGGTGCAGGACCGCAGGAGACTTAAAAGACCCAGGAGAAATAACATGGTTGAGAATCAGCTAGTCATATCTGAGCATCAGTGAAAAGGCATGCTGAAAGTAGTGTGAGGTCACAGGGTGGAAATCAGCAAGGGGAAAGATTAGAAGAGAGGAACTGAGTTCAGAGAGGAGTGAGTGTGAGGAAAGGAGAGGAGAGATAGAGAGAGACACAGAGAGAGATAGAGAGAGAGACAGAAAGAGAGAGAGAAGGAGAGAGAAGACCTTTCTCAGAATGGGGCCAAAGAATGGGACCAACATCCTAGGAGCAATAAAGTAGAGTTGGCATGAGCAAGTCTGCATATCTCCCCATCACTATCAAGCTGAAGGTGTGTCTGGCACTGGGACAAATTAACTCTCAAAATATGACTCTGTCTTCACACATTGCAAATCAATTCTATTTTTCTAACACCTCTCCCAGGCACAGGTTTGGCATCCTTCAAAATCATACCACAGTGTTTCAATCCATTTGGCTGGTAAATGTGGTTCTGGAGTTAATTCCAGCAAGTAGTGTGCTTGCCCAGTTGGTGAGCAATGACTGTGTGCAAATTTCCCCAACTCTGTGTTGAGCGATGTGAAAGTGACCACAGGGGAATATTTATCCATAGAAATAGTGGAAGCTATGAATAAGCTCCCCCATAAGGAAAGTATGTGTACCCAACAGCTCATACCTGACAGGTGTCTGAGTCTCTGGGCTCTCTGGCGGGCAACAGCCTGCTGATGACCAAGCTTCTCAATATTTAAGAAGTTGCTCTGATGGTTTCATCTTGCCCAGCTCAAGGGGAGGAGGGATTGGTAGGTAGAAGGGAGTTAAATCAGGTAGGAAGGAGTTATTTTCAGTTTAACTGACTCTTCTAGGGAAAATGATCAAGTCCAACTTTTCCATTTCTTATTTTTCCCCCACTCTAATCTAAGCAACGGATCGTGCAGCCAGACTCCGCTTACATCTGGTGCTAGGATTTGGCAGGATCAGGCTGGAGATAAAGAATATGTGCCAGATAATTCACATTAAGACTTAAAAACAAGTGGACATTTCATAAGAACTTAGGCAAGATGGAACATATCATAGATCCTGGGTGCACCACCTCCAGCCCCTCTTCAAGGTCAGCACAGCCTGGTCTCTGGGTCTCTGGGAATGTCAATTGCTCTGACCCTTGACTGTGATTCTTGTCACCAAGAGGATGAGAATGGGGAGCTACCTTACCCTCCCACTGGGCCAGCATCTTGTTTTAATTTGGAACAACTCTGAAGAGCCACCCCACTTGCCAATTCTCAAGAGGATTTGTGTCCTCATTCATTCTCCTCCATCCCATCCAGCCCTCCTTTCTAGAACTCCTCTTCTGCCATGTTGTGCAGATCTGCCAGGTTGAGCCTCCTCTCTGGTTTTGTTGCTCATGCGTTTGTGCTGTATTGTTGTCTTGGTTTCCATGTTTATAGGTTGGCATTGAGCCAGACTTCAGGCTGCTATCTTTGACCCTGTTGAAGTAACCAGAGACCTGGTTTCATTGAGGAAGACGTGGGTATAGGGCAGCAGATGGTCACCTCCAGAGAGTACCAGGGATTCAGACTTCCTACTGTGCCATGGGCACCCCAGTTGTGTGGTGGAGTCCACAGGGATACCTCCTCTAGGTTAGGCTCTTAGTCTTAATGCTCCTTATAATCTGCATTCACTGGCACACTAGACTTCTTTAAATAGCAGATGCAGCCCAGGGCAGGGATTGTGGGTGTGGGGGTTACAGGCTGGGAGATGCTCTCCTTTCTTTTCCTGTGGAGTCTTATCCTGGAGTGTTTGCTCCATTATTAACAGGTGCTTGAGCTCTAGCTAGTTAGCATTTCTTTGCTATCAGCCCTGGGACTGGGAGTGGGTAGAGGTCAGTGTGCATTCTGAATAGCCCAACCTCAACTTCAAGTAGCAGCCTCACCTGGGAGGAGACCCAAGAGCCCTAGGAGATGGCTCCTATCAGTATTCATGCCTGTATCTCTATCTCTGCCCATGTTAATCTATCCTTATTCATAGTCTCTAGAAGAAGGGGAGGCCTGACCAGCTTCTCCCCATTCAGAGTCCAGCTGGAGAACCTCAGGGTCAAGCGGGTAACCCTTTCTCTGGGCACCTGCATTGCAGCTGTTGAGCAATGCACCTCCTTCCTGGTGCCAACCTGTGCACCTCCTCATTCAGCTCACTGCCAGGTCTCAGGGTTCTAGATAGTGGCATGTGCCCAAGTCAACCACCACAGGAAGCTCGGCACCATGACCGGTGCTCCATTTTGAGAGATGCTGCCTCTTTATCACTATGAACACAGCTTAGGCTACATGGAACATATCATGGATCCTGGGTGCACCACCCCCACCCCTCTTCAAGGCCAACACATCCCCGCCTCTGGAGTCTGTGATCGCTTACAGGTTTTCCTATCACTTTCTGCCAGGCCACTGCTTCATGCATGTGCTGTGGTTTTCCCTCCGGGTCCTTTGGGTTTCCTTTTACTGTGGTTTAGCTGTGCGCCTGTGCAGGAGCTACTCAGTACCCTCATTCTGATGCCATCTTGCTGGACTACTGTTCTGCATGGGATTCTCCCAGTCCCTCTCCCCATTTCACCTATGCTCCCTTTGGGTCAAGTGATGTAGGCACTTGGAAAAATGCTTTTCAAGAGCAAGTGATGGGCCTGCTCATCAACTGGAGACACTTCTGCTCCCCCCCATCTGTTTTGTTTCCTCTTCTGTTACTAGCCCCTTGACATTCTCAGGGTTCACAGGACTCAGATCCATTGGCCAGACTTGCTCAGCTCCCAGGATAAGCTTTGACTAGGTAGACAGGGAGGAAGAGAAGCAGAACTAAAGGATAGATAGACGTGGACAGAGAAAGAGATAGAAACATGACTACAGATATGCGGATACTTATTATAGGAATTAGTCCATGTGGTTAGGGTGGGAGGCGGAGGCTATCATCAAGTTGGAGAACCAGGAAGGCTAGGGATGTATGTAATTCGACCTAATTCCAAAGACCTGAGAATCAGGGAGCTAAAAGGTCAGTCCCGATGTAAGTCTGAAAGCCTGGTGACTAGAAGCACTGGTGTCTGAGGGCAAAATGAAGGAAAGTCTTGGTTCCAATGGGATAATTTGCCCTTCCCCTCCTGATGTGTTCTATTTGAGCCTTTAGTGGATTGGATGGTGCCCATCCACACTGGGAAGGGTCTTCTGGTTTACTCAGTTCACTAATTCTAATATCTGATATCTTCTGGAAACACTCTCACAGACACTCAGAGTGTTTTACCACCTATGTGGATGGATATCTCTTAGTTTGGTCAAGTTGACACATATAATTAGGAGTTATAGAGAGGGAAGGAAAGAGAAAGGTGAGAGAAAGAAGGGTGAGGAGAGAGGGGAGAGAAAGACAGAGAGAGAAGGAGAGCAGCTCTGCCTCATTTTTACAAGTGTATAAAAGTGACCCAAAAGTTCTTTAGTGCTTAAGTCAATTTGAATTAGACCACTTATCACTTGCAGCAAAATGACACTCACTGGTGTTCTTGTACACCTAGTTGTAAGCCCTAGCCTGATGTCAGGGTCCTGTGCTTATCACATAGCAGCACAATGAAGACAAGTGACACGTGCCAGCAATCTTGATGGCAGCAGAAGTCTCCTTAAAGAAACTGAGCCCACCATTCAGTTTAATGGAGTCTACAAGGGCGATATTCCAGATTCTCCCATTCGTAAAAGTTTAGACACATTTGTTCATGTCCCATTTACAGTTTAGGATCCTGTCAGATTTCTCCAGAGACTGGCCAGCTCCATCAGCCCTTCTGTAGGATTTTCACTTTTTTTTTTAAGTTCAAAATGAACTCCTCCTCCACCTCATCTTCAGGGGACTCCAGATGCTCAAGGAGCTCCAGCGCCTTCATTCACAAGATGAACTTGAAAATGGCCATTTCAAAAGTCACCCTCGGTTTGCAGACTAAATTAATACGAGAAATTCCACAGTGGGTTGACCCCCCAATGCTGTGCTGTGATGTGGGCATTATGGGACAGTGGGGGCTAGATGAATCTTCGCCATCTCATCCATCCCCTCCCCAAGGATTTCAAAGACTTTGATCATTTCTTTCTTAGTCTTTATATTTCCAGAACAAAGTAGCCCATTTTGATCTACCCTTGGATGGAATTTCTACCCCCATCTCCTTGATCATTTCGATGTCCTCCTCCTCACTTCCTCCAGCTTCTTTATGTCTTTTAAACATAGGCCCAGAACTCCACACAATATTTCCAGAGATCAGAGCATTGGGCTTTTATCTTTCCCTCTTGATGTTAAAAAATCTGAACATGATAAAATCAGTCATTTGGAGGAATTTGTATTAGAATCTAAACTCAAAGTCATTCATTCCTCCTGTCCCACACTCACCGAGCTTCTCAGTAAGAAGTTAGGAAGAATTTGCTGTTGGCCAGGCTTGTGTGAGGCCTTCCAGGATACCAAACAGAATGAGGAATCACTCTTTTCTCTCTTCTCTCTTGGAGTGTTCAATAGAGTCAGTAATGGAAGATCAACTTATAAGAAGTCCCCAACAATAGTGTCATCCACTAGAATCTTATACCAAACCCTCAAGTACTTTTCTGTTATCTTACTTGATTCTTTTACCAACTGCATTTTCAAAATGCAGGGCTGAGAGTCGGGGAAGTGGAGATCTGTAGAGTTAACATGCAGATCATCTGTTGGCAAGTTCATGAGCCTCTTCCTTGGACAATGACCTCCCTTCTAGTCTCTCAGGAAAGGTCTTAAGTTTGAAGTTCCAAGATACAGCAGCAAAGCTCAAACTCTGAAGTGAGAGCTTGAGAGTAATATGAAAATGTAAAGCTTCCATATGATGAATGCCAATGGAGGGGGGACTTTTGAACTCTCTCAGGTTAGGATTTTTCTGGATCCATCTTAGTGGATCAGGAATGCACTAAGTTTACTTTGTATGTCAACTTCTTTCTCGCCATCCTCTATTGTCTGATATCAGTTGTTGCTTCTTCATTTAAATTAAAAATCAATCTTTGCTTTTGGGTTGATAAGTGTCCCCTCTCTGCTCTCAGTTCATTTGGCCTCTGTGTCAGGAGTGGGCAAGCCCATTACTCACCCTGGGCATCTGGAGTTGACCCAGAGGTGGGCACATGATTTATGGGCTAACCTGCAAGAAGAAATGTCAGTCATGTGATGTTTGGAAAATTGGAAAGGCACATTCTCTTGCTGGCAGAAGTAAGATGAGGCTGCTGGTAACCTTGCAGTCATCACGTGAAAAGAGGCACTGTGAAAGAGTGACACGGAGGGAAGCAGAGTGGACAGTGGAGAGGAGAGCTGAGTGGATGAAGAAGTGCCTGCCTCAATCATTCAAATGCTGAAATTTCATTTTCAAGAGTTGACAACCTCTTTCTCACAGCTCAACTTGAGCTTTATTCCCATCATTTTCAAAAGGAATCTTGACTAATATTTCCAGCAATACAAATGACCACTTGGCCATGTGAACTTCTTTTTCCACTCCCATCTGTAACCCTCAACCTCTCTTCCTTCTACCAGGGCCTGTGTCTATAGGATAGCCATTTTTTTATTTCTCTAGAGTTAGAACTTGATGGGGATTTGGTTCCTCATCTGCTGTGTTCACCACTTCATATCAGCAGACACATAGGGAAGAGATAAAAAGGGCCAGGCAAGTCTGGAAGGAAAAGAGGAAAATCAAAACCCAAGTCAAGATAAAGACCACCACTGTCAGCCTCCCCACGGGTCTCTTGCCACGGGTCTCCCACCCACATCTCTGTCTCTTTCAAGGGTTTCACCCCTTGTTCTCCAAGTCCCTGGTGTAAGTTTGCAGCTGAGAAACAAGAGCTGCTTCTTCACATGTCTCTCTGCTCCAAGTGCCTCCTCCAGGGCTTCATCCTTCTGCCTTCTCCAGCTCCTTCTCTCTCAGGTCGCTTTTTAGGTTTTCCCCTTACAGCTTGGCTCCACCCTCTCTGGGCCAGAGAACCTGAGACCTCCAACTTCTGTGTTACAAATTGGAGGGGGATTTACTCAAATACGGTTTTGTCAACTAGGACATGTTTAATATTAATTTTAAATGTTAAGGTTACATTCAGAATTTTACAGTGAAGCACTTTAATTATTGGCAAGTAGTTTACATGTGTAGCTTCTATAATTTATAATTACTCTGATGATCACGACACAGTGGTTGCCACAAGTCCCAAAGCCCATTTCTGCTACCTTCTTCATGATCTGTCTCTCTGCTCCACATCTCCAGGCCACTCTCTTTTTCTGTACTTTTCCTTTCATAGATGGGTATATATATGGAATCACACAGCTTGTCATCTTTGAAAGTGGCTTTTCCACTCAGAGTAAAACCTTCGGGATTCACTCATGTGTTCATGTCCTTCAGCAGTATATTCATTTTGGTTACTGAGTACTAATCCTTTATGAGAATGAGTCATAATTTACCCTTTGACCAAATGTTAATGGACATTTGTGTTTTTTTTTTAATTTTAGCTTTTATTAATCAACCTCCCCTTAGCACTTGTATGAGTCTTTTGTTTAATAGACATGTTTTCTTTATCTCAGCTAAACAAATAGGAATGAAATGTCTGGATCTCAGCAAGCAGATGTATGACATTATATGAAACTGTTCTACTTTTATATTACTGGTGAGAATGCAAACTGGTCCAACCACTATGGAAAGCTGTATGGAGGACCCTCAAACTACTGAAAACAGAACTACCATTTGATCCAGCAATTCCACTCTGGAATCTATCCAAACCATTAATTCAAATCACAAAAATATTCATTCAAAAGGATACCTGTATGTGCAGGCTTATTGCAGCACTATTTATAATAGCCAGGATATGGACACAACACAAGTGCCTCAAAACACATGAATGGATCAATAAGTTGTGGTATATTTACACAGTGGAATATTATCCAGCAATCAAAAAGACAATTGATATATTTGTGTCAACATGGATGAAGATAAAAGGAATCATGCTAGTGGAAATAAGCCAGAGAGAAAAGAGAAATACTGGATGGTATCAACTATATGTGGGATATAGGGAAAACAAACAAACAAAAGGACAAGAAGAAGTTAAAACTTACAAACTGATGGAACTAAAGCATACAGCAAGGGAGGGAATGGGAGAGGAAAAACAGAGCGGGATGAGCACAAGAGATTGAGATCATGGTTCATGAGTAACATGGTGGTAGGAGAATCTACAAGTACACAATGATGTAAAATACATATATATATATGTGTGTGTATGCAATCAATTAAAAAATAAAAAAATAAAAACTTTTTATCTGTTAAAAAAAAAACTTTTCTGGGTGGCTGTACTAGTATTATTTTTTTTGGCATTTCCACCAGAGATGCATGAGAACCCCAATTGCTCTGTGTTGTAATTAGCATTTGATATTGCAATTAGTACTTGATAATATGATTACCACTTGATATTGTAATTAGTTAATTTATCTGATGCAATTGAGTATTTTTTCATGGTCTTTATTTTCACTTTCAGTTTTGGTCATCACTATGTCTTCTTGGGTGAAGATTCATTCAAATTATATGTTCATTTTTACTGAGTTTTTTTCTAATGGGGCTTTAATTGAAGTCAGTTTCTTTTTTTCCTTTAAAGAATCATGCATTTGAGAGCAGATCTAAAATAACATGTACAAGATTAGAAAGATTTCCTTATTGTCCAAGTGGTTTTACAGTTTTACATTCAGATGGATGAGTTGATTTTGTATAAGATGTGAGATACATGTCAAGGTTCAGTATATGGGGGCATATAGATGTTCAATTACTCTAAGACTATTTGTGATAAACTCTCACCAGACTGAAAAGGAAAACAAAAAAGACACAGACACATTTCCATCAAAAAAAGTGAAAAAGGGTTCTCATCACAAGTCCCTTAAATGTTAAATGGATATTAATGTGTATAAATTTGATATTTTAGATAAAATGAACCAATTCTTTTAAAGCCACAAGCCAGCAAATATAGCCAGGAGAAATAATTTTATTACACTGTCATAAGCATTTTAAAGAATTTAAGTAGGAAAAGAACAACTTGTTAAATTTACCCAGATACTTGCCATTTCTGTTTTTCTTTATTTCTAAAGTTATCACCTGCCTCTACTTTAAGAACTCTATTTTCTTAGGATTGAGCATTAAAGGCAGAGAGAGGGGAAAGAGACAAGCTAGCAGACAGCAACTGACTTTATTAGAGAATAAAGTCCCTTAATGACCACTCACTGGTGTGACCAGGATTTACTCTCACAGGGAAGCACCTGAGTTTGATAGCCTTTGGCCCCCACAGGTGGGAAGAAGTCTAGGTGGAGTCTGTGGGGGGAGGGGAGTGTTGCGGGCGGGGCTTTCTGGGAGTGCCTAGGTCTGTGGTCAGTGCTTCTTGTCCAGCGTGTTTCCAGGTTTGAGGTTGTTTAGGGAAAGGTTTTGTCCTTTCATGTTTTGCATTTATTTTTAGTCAGGCTTGCAGATCGTGGAATCTCCCTTGTTTACCTTTATCTGAAAACATTTCAATTGCAACTCGTTCCTGAAGGATATTTGCTAGATAGAGAATTTCAGTTTGGGAAGGTGTTTTCGTTTGTTTTTGCTTTCAGAGCTTTAAAAATATACCATTACTTTAACGCTGCTGTGATTCATGGCAAGAAATCAGCAGTAATTCACTGCTTTCCCTACACTTAATGCTGCCTTTTCCTCTACTGCTCTCAGGAGTGTTTTCATTGTCTTTGGTTCTCATCAGTTTGCGGATGGCCTGTCTTTGGGTAGATTTCTTTGAGTTTTTCTTATTGTGGGTTCACTTTTAAAAATACTATTGATTACATGTTAAAATATGTATATATTTTACATTGTTGTATATCCCAAGGCTCTTCCACCACCATGTCACTGTGAACCATCATCTTGATCTCTTCACTGAGAATTTTTAAAAACCTGGGCTTAATCTCCACTGATTCAGGGCAATTTTAGACATTAATTCTTCAAATATGTATTTTTTCTGTACCACTTTTATTCTCACCAGATACTCTGACAACATAAATGTTTTACTTTTTGGCATGGTCTTATAATTTTTTTCTTCATTTTTCCGTCTAGTGTTCAGATTGGATATTTTCTACAGATCTGTCTTCAAGTTTACCAGTTGTTTACAATGTACATTTTACCTGCCAGTGAGTCATCTTCCTTCCTTCCTTCCTTCCTTCCTTCCTTCCTTCCTTCCTTCCTTCCT
>PVHY01019766.1:0-26788 GCA_004024945.1 Uropsilus gracilis | reverse complement strand
TCGGGCCCGCGTTGGGCCGGCGCCATCTTGGATGAGCGGCCTTTGCTTAGGACTTCCGGACACTGACACCGCTGGGCAAGAGAGCCGCCGCTGGTGGCCTTGAGCATTCCCTGTTCTCCCCGTTTGTTAAGGGAGCCTCATGGCTGTTCCCGAGCCTGAGTCCTCTGGTGTGTGTGGCCGAGAAGCCACGGGCAGTGACCCACCTGCCTCTGTGCTGTCTGGGAGGTGACAGCCCCCTGCGGTCCCCCTACAGCCCTTAGTGTGCCATCGCCCCCCCATCGCCCGTCCTTGTCGCTGCTGGTTTTAGAAAACCAGGGCTGACGTGCATTTTATGCTTGAGTAAACTGGCACCTAACAGTTGTGTTCCTTCCCCACGACTGCCCAGCCCTTCCTTAAGCGGTAGAATGGGGATTTGAAGCTGCATCTGTCAGAATCCCAAGCCAGCTCTCACCCCAGCGTTGGAAGGTGTTGACATGAGGAAGGTGGACCTCCACACGGATGCTCTGCCTGTGTTTCCCAGACCCCCTGCCTGGGCTGCATTGGTCAAGTTCAGCTGTTTCTGGAATGAGATAGGCTGGATTCCTAGAAACCCTGTTTTGACCGTTTCTTACCCACCTAACTTTTGTGAGCCGTAGTTGCTTCATGGGGTTAGCAATGCAGACAGACCTTTCACAGTTTAAATGAAGTAATGGTTAGCTGCCCTTTGCCTTTTCTCCCTTCCTTTTAGATCCAGCTAATTGCTGTAACACTTAATAATGCATATGTCTCCTCACCGTGGGATTTGGTCGTTGTCTTTTTTTCTCAGAGGGTCATATTTTCTTTCACTTGGAAGGACCCATGTTAACTAAAAACAGCTTGCTGCGAGCTTTCTGTCTCCCCACCTAGTCAAGAGTCGTGTGAAATCTCTAAGGATTTATGTCCTTTCTCACCCTGTCTGGATTCCTCAGGACTGACATCACGGACACGGAGGAGTCTGTGACCTTTGAAAATTCTTGACAGTTTTGAACGTATGGTTTCCCAGTCAGTTTTCGGAGGAGTTGGAGAGGATTCAGACACAGCTGTCATACATCAGTGGAACCGGGAGAGTGGGTACAGTCGGAGAATGCGGGTGCTCTGGCCAATGTAGACAAGAGAATGCAGGGTCAGTAGTTTCTCAGGCATTTTAACACGGCTCTGTTATCTGCAATTGGCATTTTACTTCTGGGTCATCTTTCTGTCGCTGAGCATTGGGACATTCAGAGAGCATGCGGGCGGATTTTAATTCTAGTTTGAGCTAAACAATGTTTAGGAAGAGAAATCTGTCGAGATAACACCACATAGATGACTCTGAGATGAGCCACTCTCAAATTTGCTGGTCCATGACACCGGATGTTAGCAGTGTCATCTGTGTGAGGGTGCGCATACATGTTTGGAGCAGAGTACTGTTACGTACAGTTTAGTTCATCGAAAGAGAAACCGAACACTGACTATGTACCTGGCTGCTAGAGATGTAGGGTGAATGCGGCAAGACTCCTGCCCTCATATTGCTCATGTTTGGGGTGGGGTGGGGTGGCGCATAAACATGTAAACAGACCCAGATACTGTGCCGTGTGGCTATAGCATGTGGAAGGTTGAGTGCAGGTGTAGCACCAAGGAAGAAGTAAACACTTCAGCTGGGGAAGCCAGGGAAGGTTTTGCGGATGAGGTGGTGGCTCAAGTTAGTCTTAATTCACCAGCTAGACCCGGAGTCATTCCCAGCAGAGGGAACTGTGTGTGCAGAGAAACTGCGTTTCAAGTGCACAGTGTGCTTGGGAAAGTACCGGTACAGAAAGGGGCTGACAGGGTCAGATGAGGCTGGAGAGTGGGAGAGCCGGTCACGAAGGGCTTGGTTGTGTGTGGGACTTCGGATCTTGAGTGCTAATCGCTGAGGGGCCATGACAGAGTCTAGAGCAGCGGACTACAGCGCAGCCCTTTGCATTTTGGAGCAAGCAGCTTCCACAAGCAGCCTCTGGAACAGTGACTCTAGAAGCAGGACGGGGTTGGGACCCTGTTTCCTGGGGTCCAGGTCATGAACACATGAGAGGGAATAAAAGGGATTTAATGGGAAAGTATTGGGTCGACTTAAGAAATGCTTAAGGTAAGTCAGGAAAGTGTAGTAAAGGACTGCTTGTGAGCAAGGGTCGGCTGCGGGGGAGAAGTCTGGGCCGGCTCCTGGGTTTGTGACTGGGTGCTTGGGGGTGGCTGTGCCTTCAGAAAGGCCGTGGGGCGGAGCTGAGAAGATGGGTTCGTGTTTATGAGCCAAATCCATGAGCTGTGGGTTCCCGGTGGGCTAGAGTCAGGGCTTGAGTGCGCTGGGCCGCATCACCGTCGGGGTGCTCGGGCGTGAGTGGAGTTTCTCGCAGCGTGCTGGACGAGGAGGTTGGAGGTGTGGGCACCCTGGCCTTTGGTGCGGGCGCAGGAGGGGCGCCAGGGAGGGTGACAGGACACGGGGCCTGAGAGGCAGGAAGGGCCACCACGCTCTGTGTGGTCATCACCCCAGACAGGCAGTGAGGAGGGTGGTGATGGTCTTGGCGGAAGGCAGGGCCTTTCTTCTGTGCAGGCCGTTTTGGTAGGGTTTGAGGACTGACTACGAGGCGAGAAAGGTGCAGCAAGTGTAATCTTCTCTTGGGTGTTTGACAGGGAAGAGAAGCGCTAGCATTTGGGGACAGGAGAAAACCTGAAGAAATCCCTCGTTTCATGCTTCTGTCTTGCCAGGAGGGGGGGCTTTCTTCTGCGGGGAGAAAGGTGGTGGGAGCTGGGCAGGAGGCTGCAGGACCGTGTGGCGGAAGGTGGGCCGAGTCGCCCGGGTCTGGCGGAGGACAGTGGCGTCCCCGTGTTGGGGTTGTTCTGCGCGGGCTGGGACCTGGGTCTGGCTTGGTCGCCTCACTCAGCAGCAGAGCGTTGGCTCTGGGATTCACCGGGCTGTGCAGGCAGAACAGGAGGAGAAAGAAACCTGGGATTTCGGGCAAGTAAATATGTGAGCATCCATCGGGCTCCTGTTTTTATCGCCTTCCATCTAGCCTGTGTGCTGGGATGTTGTTATTGAAGTAGCATCGCCTTGTCACAGGTGTCTCATGCTGTTAAAAGATCAGCTTTTGCTAGGTGCGGTGGCGCGCACCTTTAATCCCAGCTACCTGGGAGGCAGAGGCTAGGAATCGCTTGAGCCCGCAGGTTTGAGACTACCCCGAGCAACATAATGAGACCTAGTCTCTAAAAAAAAAGAAAGAAAAAGAAAATAGCTGGGGGTGGTGGCACACTCCTGTAATCCCAGCTACCTGGGAGGCTGAGACTAGGGATCATTTTGATTCTGCGGGTTCAGGACTACCCCACGCAACATAGTGAGACCTGGTCTCAAAAAACAAGCAAAAACCCATCTTTTACTTATGCTCCGTTACGTTCACCGCTGCAAGTCCAGCTTCTACTTTTCATACGTTTGTCCTCTTTCCTCATTCGCCCCCCCCCCACAGGTCCCCCTCTTTATCCCCTTTGCACCATTCTCACCTCTGGTTGCTTTTCCGCCGCAGCTCATGTGTCCAGTCGCTGCTCATCCCTGGCCTTACACGTAGCCTCACTTCCTTGGGGAGTTCCCCTCCCCTGACTCCCCTTGATGGGTGATAGTCCTGCCCCCACGTTTCTATATTGTGACTGCCTGTGAGGTTTTGTGGGTTGTCCCTCTATACCGGAAACTGGGAGCATCGTGTCAAGGCTGTGTCGTGTCCATCTCGTTCTCGGTGCTCCCAGTTCTGACAGCAGCACTGTGTGCACAGTAGGCACTCTGTGTCTGCTGAGTGAAAAGGTGGTTCAGGCACTGGATGTTTCCTTCCGAGGTGAGGGTGTCTGGCGGTGAGGGAGCGGGTTCAGCAGCAGGGGGGAAAAGCTGGAAGCTGGTGAAGAAGTAGCCAGAGTTAACACTGGAGGTGAGGGTGAGCAGTCGGGTGGCTTTGCCTGGGAGGCCGAGCCCTGGGCAGAAGCGTGCTGGAGGAAGACAGTAGGAATTGGAGTGGGCCAAATAGCGGGCAGGTGTCTAAGTCATCAATCATAGGAGGCGTAGGTGCCCCCTTTTCTGGGGTGAAAGGGGGTCCCGATTGGGTCGTCCAGTGAGATGAGAGGGGTCAGGAAAGCTCTCCCAAGGGTGGAGGGGCCCAGGTGGTGGCCACTGAGGTGGAGGGAAGTAGGTGCTTGCAGGCCGGTGGTGGGTGTCCCGTGTCGTGTCCCTTGCTGATTGGCTGGGCCCGTGAGGGTCACCTGGACTGCTCAGTTAGTGGGGGGGGTCTCCTGGTCACGCAGGCCCACTGCGTTTGCCCACGTCGCCTGGCCTACCTTCCCGAAACCAGCCTTGGCCCGTTGCTGCAGCTGCGTGCTGTCCCGGAGGTGTTCTGAGCTCTCCAGGCAGAGGGATGAACTGAAGAGGCTTGGGGGGGAGGGGAAGGGCGTCCTGGTTCCCACAGGTTTCTCAGTCAGCTGACAGTGGGCTTAGGGGCCTGGAGAGCACCTCTCCCGGGCTCCTGGCTTCCTCCTCCGCGGGAACTGATGTGAGGGAGGATTTTGTAAAATGAGCCCCTTAGGTTCGTGGTGCTGCTGCGGTGTTGAAGGACAGTCTCTAGTGTTTACAGGAAAGAGTTTTATTTAAGGATTCTCACCAAGGATTTCCGCCTGCCCTGCGTATAGATTTTAATGTCCTGGAAAGCAGGACGAGGACGATTATGCAGAGTTGTAGGGGGAAGAGGAACTGATCATTTGGTTCTAAAAAGCCCTCTGACAGCACCGTCCAACAAGAAAGGGAGCCTCGTGGCAAACGAGTGAGCTCTTCAGGCGCGGGTCCGTGTGTCCAGGCTGGGTGGCTTTCCTGTCAGGTAGAATGGAAAGACTCTTGGGTGGGGCAGGTGGTGGAGTAAGTCCGTAGCCACCTTCCGGAAGATCAGAGGATTTTGTACCCACCTGAGATTTGTCTGAGTGCCGCCAGCCATCAGCTGTTTAAGGGCCCCGTCTCGTTTGGAAACCGGTGTTTTCTTTTCACTTCCTGCGTGCTGAGATGGAACCAAGGGCTATCTTCGTCACTGCCTCGGATATTCCCACTTGGAACGCGAGGCGCTCCGCCAGGTGTTTGCGGTGGGGTAACGCGGCTGCTGGCCTCACCTGTTGGGTGGGGTGGAGCAGGCTCCCCAGCTTGCACCTGGAGGCATTGGCCTCAGGAAGGCGCTGCCCAGAGGTTGGGTTTCGTGCTGCAGACTTTCGGCAGGTCGCTGTGGGCCATGTTGGACCTATAAATTCTTCTTTGGAAGAACGGCCTTCTACGTTGTCAACCGAGGCCTCCGAGGCCTCAATAGTGATGTTTTGGCTCCGCTCAGAAAACCTAGTTGGGAAATTGCGGTCACGCCTGTGGCTTAACCAACACAGCTCTCCTGCGCACCGCTTTGCCACTTGCTGTTTGTGTGCTTATTGTATTTTTCCCACCTTCTTTCACAGGGTTATTCAAGTGACTTTGCCTTTTTAATAGGAGATTGAAATTCACTTTGCAGCTTATTCTCTTCATTTTGGATTATTCGTGTATTAAATTTTAACTTGGATTGCTATCGTCTCCGACCACAGTGGTGGCTTAAATGGCCTTGGAGAAGAAATCCTTGTCTGAATTATTAGGAAAATATATGCTGGAAATGCCACTCATTCATAATTAACTTGGCACATTTTTGAATCTGAGGTGTGCTAGCCCAAAGTTTGTCTCGGTAGCCTTTTCTGACATTTGTGATGTTAAGAAGGAAGCAAATTAGATGTTAATATGTAGATCATAGCTTATGAGACAATAATGAAGTAAAAAAGTTCCTTTTATTTTTTGAGACTAGGTCTCACTATTTTTGCCCATGGAACCACAGGCTCATGTTGCCCAGGTTACCACAGACTCAAGCCATCCCCAGACTCAGCTTCCCAGGTAACTGGGATTACAGGCACATGCCACCACGCCCAGCCAAAAAATTGCAATTTTGAAACTAGAAAAGGGTCATAGGCATCACTGAGTCCAAGTCTAGGATATGAGAGTCAGCTGAGGCCTTGTAGGTACCGAGGACAAAGTCACCCAACTCTTATTGTGAGTGTGGGTATGAACTGTGTGATAGGAGGATCCTCATGCATAGTGGTGACAGTGCTGTGAGAGCTTCTGAGACTTGGGGAGCTATGTTGGCAGACCCTTGTTAAGTTAAACCTCAGATTGGTTTGTGACTAGTGTGGAGGATCACTTGGTCATTGATCATCCGGCATGTCAACAGTTCCTTCCCCCCCTTAAATATTTTTTTCAATTGGGGTAACATCAGTTTGCAACACTGAGCAGGTTTCAGATGTAGTAACCACGCCCACCACCTGCTGTCCACCATCATCCGCCACCAGCATCCCAGTGCCCACCTCTACCCCCCCCCCACCACCAGCATGTCATCAAGTCCTAAGGGTTTGTTTCTGTGTTTTTGTTTTTTCCACGTCGCCAGGCATTTATTGGCAGGCCGGTTGCCAGGTGCTTTGCTAGTGTCGGGGCTACAGATGTGAACCCACGTCGCCCTGTGCTCCTGGAGCTCACAAACTGCTGGCCTAGAGCAGGAGAGAAGATATTTTCTGTTTTGCCATCTCCTCCACAAGAGGAAAAATGCGTTGTTATCACGTTAGTGACCTACTGGTTCCATGACTCACATACATCGTTGCTGTTTATTTGCCCTAATATTTCTCAGGAATGCAGAAAACCAGGATCTGATCCCAGCACTAAACACGCCGTGTTCCAGGCACGGGTACTGTGTGAAGTGCCAGCGTCTGTGCGTCACCCTTAGCCGCTCAGGCTGTCGGGAGGAGGTGTTTCAGAGGCATGAGCTGCCCTTGTTACGCGGTGTGTACCTTCTGCCTCGTCCAGCGGGCAGGGGCCTGGGGGTGTCATCGGGCAGATGTGTAGCTTTCCAGCAGCTTCTGTGCTGCGAGAACTAGACCCCCGTGAGGACGCAGATTTGACTAGAGATTGTCTTCTCCCCACGCTGCTTCCTCAGCGGGCACTCCGGCTTCAGAGGAATGTGGCCTTGAGCCAGACTGTCAGGTCGGCTCGTAGTTTCTGCCAAGACCGAGTCTGCAAGAAGAGATCTTTTTCAGGTAAACGTACCTGGCAGTTGAGTCCTGAGTGGAGAAAAGCGTGTTTCCTGGGCCCAGGAAGTGGGTGAGCAGAGAGGGACTTTGGGAACAGCCGCTCCGCCTCACGCCCCGCTTCCTGTTAGTGCTGAGTAGCTCGGATCTGTCGGTCTCCTCGCTGGCCTCAGTCAGCCCTGCGGTCCTCGGCGTGGAGTGTCCTTCAGCCAGAGTGCGCCTGGCCGGGGCTCAGGCCCCGTGGGCCTGGTGGCGAAGGCGGCCGCCAGCCTCGCTTCACTAAGGTCTGCATCGGAGGGGGAGGCCAGAGAGCAGCTGGTCACACCCACCTCAGGCACGTCGAGCACCAGGAGCGGGCGCTGCTTCCTGTGTCTGGATCAAGTCAACAGGGTAGAAACGGGATCTTCCGAGCAGGTAGCAGGAAGGTGTTGCTGGGACTGGCGTTAGGTTTTGTAGATGCCGTAGCAGCCGAGAACGAGCGTCAGCAAGGGGTTGGGACTCAGTGCTGGCTTCCATGCTCCTCTTGGCTGAAATGAACGCGCTCGGGCTCGGCCTTAGTTTCCCCGGCGGCCAGGAAGCTGCTGGATCGGGCTGCGATCCTCCAGTTTCGGTGTAATCTGAGCCTCCCGTGTTTATTTCTTCCTCAGGTGCAGGCCTGAATTTTGACCTATGTCCTCCCTACATCAGCTGCCTGAAAGCGCTTCACGGCCACATGACCCTGGACATGGATGCCGTCCTGTCGGATTTTGTGCGTTCCACGGGGGCAGAGCCGGGGCTGGCCCGAGATCTCCTGGAAGGTAAGGCCTGGTGGTGGAGCCCGAGAAGGAAGGGAAATGTGTTTGTTGGTAGGTGGTTCGCAGCATTTGAGGTGATCAGCGACCCTGTCTGTGCTGGGCCTGGGGTCCCAGTTGCTTCTGGTGAGCTGGTTGGTGTGACCCGCCATAACTGTAAGGTGCAGAGTGCCCGTTTCGCCTTGGATTTGGGGGGTAGCTTTTTCCACTGTCAGTGCCTCCTTGGGTCATGGAAGTGAGACTGTCACTCCAGCTGGCGGAGGCGAGCTGTAAGCAGGTGTATGTAAGCAGTGTCTGGATGCTTGTGTTCAGGGTCACCCGTGGTTTTCTTGCTTTTCATCCCTGATTTGTCTGGGTAATTCTGTGCTGAGTGAATTAACTAAATGTTTTCATTTTGCCTCTTTTGCTTACTTATGTTTAGATCTACACATATGTGTGAGTGGTCTGGATTTTAAGGTGCTAGGGGGTTGGAATCATGCCTGTAGGATTCTTTGCTTAGAGTCATAATTAACGCTGCATAATGACACAAAAAGATGTGCCTGTGGGGAAAGACTCAGATCCTTAGCACACGGAGGTGACTTTCAGATTGTCAGCCCAAGCCCGGTATGACATTTTGACATTTGTGTAGCCCCAAAAGTGAGTGAGTTTGGATATGGAAGATCAGTTTGCTTATTCATTGTAACTTCGCCCTTAACCTGCATTTTCATGTCATCTCCCCCTGCGTCCCCACATGTGCTGTGCTCCTGCTAGGCCAGATTGTCCTGTCCCTGGTCGTGCTAGTCCCTAAGTCTGCAGCACGCGTTCCTCTGTCGTGCTCCCGACAGCCTCCTCCTCCTCGGTTCAGCCCAGATGCCTCCTTTTCCTCTTGTCACGCGTGTTGGCCACCTCTGTGTGTTCAGTGTGTGTAGGTACCTGAGATACATCCTTCTCACAGCTGCTCTGCAATGTACTGGCCCAGCGTCATGACGTTAAACACTGAGGCTCAGAGAAGGTAAGGGGGATTTGAGCCCAGGGCGTCTGCTTACAGAGTTTGCCCGTAATTTGCTGCAGATCAGTGCTGCAGACTCTCTGGCACGTGTGCGCGCTCTGAGGGAGGGTGAGGGCGTCGTGGAGGCGCGGGAGAGCCCTGACTCAGTCGGGGCAGGAAGGCCATTGCACCGAAGCCTGAAGAGTGCCCAGGAGTCGTACGGCGAGGAGTGTGCCCGTGAGCGCACTGAGAGGAGGGTCCGAGGCGAGGCTGAGCTGGGCGCATCAGCCGAACTAGAAGTGGTAACTGATGGGTGAACCAGGCAGGAAGCGGGGTCTGCAGCCCACGTAAGCACCTAGGGTTTCGTTCCATGCGCGTTGGGGCGATGGCGAAGGACTGAAGCAGGGGGGTGACGTGACGTTGGGCTTAAGTCTCTAGCTGGCGGAAGGGTGTGGAATGGCTGGGAAATGACCGGAGACGAAGCGGTGAGGTCAGTCAGAAATGGGGCAGCCGTCCAGGTAAGACTGAGCTCGTGCTGCGGAGGGGCAGGCGGCCTGCGGGGCATGGGTTTCGGGTCTGGTTTAGAAGGGGCCTCGGGGTCTGACCCTGAGGCTCTCCCTGTCTGTGCTCTGCTCTTCCCTTTGCCTTTTCCTTGACAAGTTAACGCTGGTCCCGCGGAGAACAGGGTAGAGACAGGGAGAGGCTACTTCGGGTGTCCTCCGACTAGGCTGGAGACCCGGTGCGGGCTGTGAGGCCCGACTGGCCGGTAACCGTGGAATGGACGAGAAAGAGTAGGCTTGTGGGCTGGCTCAGGGGTCCAGGCAGCCTGCAGATGACCTGGAGGGCAAGGGACAGGACAGTGGCATCTGCGGGCTTGGGAAGTCAAGTGACGGCGTTTCTGGCCGGGCACTGAGGCCGGGGTCGCCTGAGGCTGCGGAGAGGAGGTGGGTGGAGGCCAGTTCTGGAGGGGGCGAGGGCAAGATGCAGCTCTGTGCGTGTCGGCTGCTGGCAGGAGCTGGTTTTGAGACGTCTAGTAGGTGCTGGGCACGCAGGTCCAGGGCTCCAGGCAGGGGCACCACTCCAGGGACCGGTGTGCCGTGCAGTCGTCTGCCTGTCGGCACGTGCTCTGCTCACTGAGAGCCCGCGGAGTGCCAGCCTCGGGGCCTGCACGGGGCAGAACAGCGGCCTCTGTCCTGTGCTGCCGGCACAGCAGGAAAGGCGGTCCGTAAGCGGACACGACAGATTGTTTGCGAGCGAGTGGACAGTGCGAGGGGGCCTCGGTGCCGGTGACTTGCAGCTGGCTCTGCAGGGCCGGCTCTGCCAGCAGCGAGCAGATGCCCGAAGTGGTGAGAGCCGACTGTCGCCAGGTGGGGCGGGAGCCTTTCGGGCCAGCGTCCTGGCCGGTGGGGGGGCTGGGTGGGCTCCGCCTCGGCTTGCTCTGGGAAGAGCAGGCCATGGGTCTGACTGAAGTCAGTCACAGGGTCCAGAGACGGGCTCGCCACCGTCTTCCTGGGGCGCTGCAGTGGCGACGGCGCGAAGCAGCAGCCGCAGTCAATGCATAGATGCGGCTTTCTCCGCACCGAGCGCCGTTCTCAGTGCTTCAAGTCATTTAATCTTCGTGACAGCCCTTCATGGTATCATCTCCTCTTTCACAGCCAGGAAATGGAAACGGAGAGATGGCCAGAGAAGTAGGCCAGGTCACTGTGCGCTGGATGTCAGACAAAAGGGCCTGGTTTCATTCCATAGGCAGTGGCAAGCTGGTGCAGATGTTGAGGTGCCATCTTACCGGACCCCAGGCGCCCAGAATATAAGTGCCTTTGTTCAGGGCCTCTCCTGAGGCTGCTGGCGTCACCTGGTGACTCGTGTCGCTCAGTGTCCTTTGTCACACATGGGTGATTGCGTGAGTTACACCAGGTTTGCTGCTGGCCACGGGGTGGAGGCGACCAGAACTGTGCTCTAGAAAAAGACCAATGTCGGGGGTTCCTGAGAGTGACTAGCCGTGGGGCGGTAGGTAAGAGGAATTGACCGAGGTGGTAGCAGAGGAAATCGAACGGAAGTGAGAACAGTTGACAGGAGTGTTTATTGGACAGTTTAACTGAAGAAAGCAACAGAAAGGCCATGATGATAAATTCATCTGTTAGGGTCTTGAGTGGGGAGTCTTAAATTTGGAGACGCTGGCAGTCCCCTCAGAGAAGCCGATGACAGCCATCCGTTTTTCCTTTCCAAACTAGGCAGGCCTGGGGCTCTCTGCACAGCTCCGGCGCACAGGCCACCTCGACCATCTGTAGGCCAGGAGCCCGGCTCAAGTCCCCGTGCTGTGGCTGAGGCCGCACCCCCTTTCTCTGCGCAGCGAGGCTTGGGTCACTGGATCGCAGAGGGCCCTTTCCGCGGGGGGAAGAGCATTTCTGTGTTCACAGAGCTTACTTAGCACCTGACTCCGCAAAGGAAACAGGAACATCTCAGGCCGAAGTGTTGGGAGACAGCCAGCCAGCCAAGGGGAGTGTGTGGGTCTGTGCTGGCTCATTGGGGCAGGATGCTTGGGGTGCTCCTCCCTAACGCTCTGCCCGCGAACGCCTCCTTTGCTTTTATGCTTTGTCTCCTGACAGGGAAGAACTGGGATGTGAGCGCTGCCCTTAGTGACTTTGAACAGTTACGCCAAGTCCATGCTGGAAACCTGCCCCCACCCTTTGGTGAAGGGACCGGTGGCTCCGGGACCCCTGAAAAGGGGTTTTCTGATAGAGACGCTGCTCGCCCTCTCCGGCCCACCCTGCAGCGGCAGGATGACGTCATTCAAGGTACCGGGTGACTGCAGGGTGATCTGTGACTAGCCTATACGGGAGGGGGGAGGAGAGGGGAGGCTGGGTCCAGACAGGAAGCTCAGTGATCTCTGGGAGAAGGTCCTCTTCCCCCCTTTCTCTCCAGCCAGACTGAGCCCAGGTGACTGAGCTCGGGCTGACCGGGTGCTGGACTCGCTCGCTGTCTCTCTGCACCTTGGGCGTTGTCCTTCTCCAGAAACTGTGACAGCTTAATCTTCCCAAAGCACAGTTCTGATCACCTCCAGTCCACGGGAGATGGGGAGGAAGAGGACAGCAGTCTCATTGAGAGAAGTCACATGAAGCTAGGGCGCGGGAGGTCTCTTTGAAGGGCAGCTCGTTAGTGTCTGTCAGCACCTATCGAAATTTTAAAATGTGTCTGTATTCCGGTCAGCAGTTCCACTTCCGGGACGGCATCGTGGAAGTGCCTACGCCTGTGTTTCGTATAAGCACACGGACGTGCCGTAGACAACAGCCACGTGACTGGCTAGTGTACATGATGATTCTATAATGGTTGAAGCTTAAAAACAACATTAACACAGTTATGGTCAAATTGTGGTCATTCATATTGTAGCTCTTAGAAAGAATTGGGTTGACCTTGATGTGCTGTTTTAGATAATATTCTAAGGTCTTTCGAAAAAGGTAAGTGCAATATGGTGTATATAGTATGTCTCTGTGTTTTTGAAAATGGTCTTAGAAGCTATATCTGCTCCTATGGTTATAAAATTCTGGAAGGATATAAAAGGTTGTCTCTGGGTAAGGGATCAGAAATTTTGAATAAGAGGGTGATTTCTTTAATAGCAAGTTTATATTTTTGGTAGTAGTTTTGTTTTTTTGCAGTGGATACATGCAAAATAAGTCTTAAAAAATTCACACTATAAATTAGTGTTAGACAGCTCTTGACTTATTTTGTGCCTCATCTCTGGCAAATATTGGATTGAGAACTGCTACCCAAAGCAAATATTAGCTTTTTTTTTTTTTTTTTGAGACTAAGTCTCGCTCTGTTTCCCGGGGTACCACGGACTCAAGCGATTTCCAGCCTCAGCCTCCCAGGTAGCTGGGATTACAGGTGTGCACCACCATACCCAGCTATTTTTTGAGACTAGGTCTCACTATATTGTCCCAGGCGGGTCTCAAATCCGCAGACTCAAGCAGTTCCTAGCCTCGGCCTCACTTAGGCTGCGATTAAAGGCATGTGCCACTATGCCTGGCAGTTTTAGCTCTTTTGATACTCTCTTTTAATCTTTTTATCCTGTGGGAAAATGTTGAATTGTTTACTAACTGTTGCTTTGGGTGTAAAAAATAATAAATTTGCTTTCTATTTCATGCCATAAACTTTTAAAATAAACACATAATTTTGGAGAAAATTGGCATAATATGCTGACTCTTGTAATCCATGAACAAACTGCCCTTCAAGTCCTTTAAGTTGTCTTAGATCTTTCACCAGCAATTTTTAATTTTAATATTATACATTCCTTTTTTCAGCAAGCAAAAATGTTCACCGCTTGTTTCTTGCAGTCATTTCCATGGCTGTACGGCTTTGGGGTTACAGTTCCACACCTCCTGACATGCACAGTGATCATTCACCTGCCACCGTCCTCCTCCTGTGTCGGTGACCTGTGCCTCCCCCTGTTCCCTTCTTCTCCCCCCTCTGCTAATTAGTATATTCTTCAGAGTCAAGGAATTATATTTTCTCCGCTTTGCCAGTGCGTGTTCTTTAGTTCCTTATGAACTAAATGAAAAAGCAGTTCGTGGAACCCCACCTGGTATCTGTGTCACTTGCTGATTTATCTCACTTAGTGTAATCACCTCAAGATCTGCTTGTTTTGCCCCAGGGGCACTTTGTCATCTTTTTAGATGCTGAGCAATATTCCACTGTGGACGCCAGCTTTCTTTATCTAGTCCTTTGTCACCAAACCCTGGCCTGGTCCTGTGATGTGGCTGTTGTGGATGCTGCTGCTGTGAACGCAGGGGCATCCATCTTCTCACAGTAGAGTTTCCATGGTCTTTGTGTAGTGGTATTAGAGCATACGGTGTTTCCATTTTCAGAGTTTTTAAGATCTCTCCAAACCATTTCCCGCAAAGGCTGCACCAAGTCAAATCTCCTCCACAGTGGATGAGGGTTCCTTTCTCTCTACATCTTCACATTTGTTGTTCCCCGACTCTCTGATATGGGCCATTCTCACAGGGGTGAGGCAGGATCTCATTGAGGTTTTGCTTTGTATTTCCTTTATAATGTGTGCATGTTTTCATGTGCCTACTGGCCATCAAGTGTTTTCTTTGGAAGAGTGTCTGAGGAGACCGTTTGCCCATTTTTTGGTGGGCTGCTGCTTTTTTTTGGTAGTTCAGTTGTACAAGCACTTTATTCCTTTTGTAAATATTGATGATCTGTAATTCAGATCATGCATATGAATTGTAGCGCTGCGCTGTACAACTTACCACAGTAAAAGATCTACGGGGAATTACAAGCACTGTATATTCAAGACACTTAATTTGAGACACTGTTTTGTTTTCTTCCTCTACACATGTGAAGTGAGAATGAACTCCACCTATAAATTACTGCTAAACCTATCAAGAAAAGTTGTAAATAAAGTCAGTAAAAGTGGTGGTAGGAAAGAAAGTTCCTGATGTATAAAATTAGGCACCAGTTTCCTTTTCTATGGTGGCAATCCTCCTGCATTCCGCAGGGCCCTAGACACCATCAGAGGTTACTAGACTGCAGTTAGCCAAGTGAAGCCCCATTTCCTCTGTTTTCTCTTCTTCTCCCCCAGTCATAGCCAAATGGCTAAGGGGATGGACCCTTCCATGTTGTGGATGGAGGTGGAGGAGGACAGTTACAGGGAGGAGAAGTGGCAAATTCCAAAAAGGATCGTAAGGAGAATACTTACTTGGTGTGAATGTGCCTGTAAAAGCATTACTTTGGCTATTTCGCCATTTGTATCTGATCTGGGAAACAGCTTGTGAAATCCAGGAACCAGTTAGACGCAGGTTTTCTCCCATGGGAAGCCCTGCTGAGAGGCAGCCTCTACTCCATGGGTGACGTCCTCTGAGTGGGCCGCGCGTATTCTGAGGTGACTCCATTTCTCATTGCAGAAAGACGCCTGTCTAGGGGCATCTCCCACGCCAGCTCCAGCATTGTTTCCCTGGCCCGGTCCCATGTCTCCTCCAATGGTGGGGGTGGGGGGAGCAGTGAGCACCCCCTGGAAATGCCCATCTGTGCCTTCCAGCTTCCGGATCTCACTGTGTACAATGAAGACTTCCGCAGCTTCGTAGAGCGAGACCTCATCGAACAGTCCATGCTGGTTGCCTTGGAGCAGGCAGGTCAGTGCTGCTCACCCTCTGCTCTTTACCCCGATGCTACCCCGTGGCACGGAGGGGCTGGGCTGGATGCTCCCCGCCAGCCTCAGCGCGGTCTCCACTTGCACCAGAGTCGCAGCGGGTCAGGCGAGCGAATGTGGAACTGGGTGCTGCTTCAAGTTAAGGAAAGGACTCGTGTAGACGTTGCTCTGGAAAGCGGCCTGATGGGACGGAAACCAGATAAAGTCCTGGTTTATCAATACCTGGGAATCAGTACCTAAAAACCGGTCAGTGAGAAAAGTCCAGAGGAGTTGTAATGGACTCTGGAGCACGGAAAGCAGCCGTGCTGTAGCTAATAAGCCATAGCGAGTAACCCGAAAACATCGTGCTTGTTTACACGAGCTTTTCCCAAAAGACAGGCACCTTCACAGCTGGGCTTGTCCAAAATCGTTCTGCTCTAGTCCGTGGGAAGGCTGCGGCAGCTGGGAGCCGGGGAAAGCCGGCCGCAGGCGTGAGCACCCCTCTCAGAGCCCTCCGAGCCGCTGTCCTTCCCCAGTGTCCTGGCTTTCTAGCTGTCACCGCTGAGCTGGCAAGTCACCTGGCGAGTGAGGTTGCAGACCAGGTTTTCCCTGCAGGATTTTTAGGAATTCCAGAAGAGTCTCAGTGCCATTCTCGCGGCAGTTCCTCGGAGGCTCGGCAGTTGGGGGCCGCGCAACTCCACGCGTCGTCATCTTGCTCTGTCTTTAAGCCGACACCTGTGCTCGCTGCCGGTGACGGCCGTGCGGTCCCAGGGCGCGTGCAGGGCGCTGACCGAGGCTTTGGCTTTTTGTTCTTCCGTTTAAGAAAACCTGAAAGCGGTCACTGAGCTTCGTTGCTACTTTATGTCCTGGTCCCCCGACCAGAGCGAAAGACTCGGAGTCAGACCTCAGCCCGGGGCCTTCACCTCGTCGTCTAGCCTGGGGGCTGCTCAGCCCCTCTCTGCTGGCCTTGTTCCCTGGTGACCCTTGACCCTTTGCCGCGTTTGCCTGAGCTCTGTCCGGCAGCTGCGGCAGCCAGCCCTGCCTGCAGACACGGCCCGGCGCTGCTCGGGGCAGGCTCACCCGCATGGCTCGGATCTGGCCACGCTGTGCTCGCCAGGTTCCGCGCAGCTGGAGAGCAGTGAGGAGTCTAGAGGGGAGACCAGAAGGATGTCTCGTGCGGGGAGGCTCCTGGGGGAGGCAGGTTCGGAGTCTTGTTTCAGAAACTGGACAATGCCTTTGCATGACCTGCTCTTCTCCTGTCCCTCTAGGACGTTTGAACTGGTGGGTGAGTGTGGACCCCACGTGTCAGAGGCTGCTTCCTCTGGCCACCACTGGGGACGGGAACTGCCTCTTACACGCAGCTTCTCTCGGTGAGTCCGCAGAGTGGTCCTCCCTGTCCAGTAGCAAGGACGCGAGGGAGTTAAATCTTAAGTGCAGGGCGTAACCTAAGCAACCCTGATCGTCGACCAGTGATGGTGCAGGGTCTGTGCATGTGTGCGTGTCTGCATGTGTGTCTTGTCTGTGTATGTCTTTGTGTATGTCTCTGTGTGTACGTGTGTACGTCTTGTCTGTGTGTGTACATGCCTGTGTGTACATGTCTGCGTGTGCGTGTCTTGTCTGTGTCTGTGTGTGTGTATCTGCATGTGTGTGTGTAGTGGTGTGTGTGGGGAGAGAAGGTGACAGCCCTGCTCTGGTTTTCAGTCTTGTTCAGAGATTGTCTAAGAACAAGGGCTCCGGCGCCCCCTCCCTCGGAGAGCGGACCCGGCGCGTGGAGGGCGGCAGCAGCCAGCAGCGTAGAGTGCCGTGTGTGAGCGTAGTTCTTTTACCAACGCTTACTCTGTAGGTGTAGAAACAACATGTTCTCAGTCCTTTGTGAGACTTGTTTCCATTCAACTCTAAAGCCCTTCCGGATGCAGCTTTTTGCCTTAGCTTTAAGCAGCTTTCCAGCTTTGATCCTGCCGCTGCGTGCCAGGCCGGTCTTCTCGGTGCTGCTCTGTGTTGTCAGCCTGAGACTCTCACCAGGAGGCAGGGCTTCCTCTAGGAGCCGTAGGGTGTTCTGACCCTTCGGAGCAGAATCCTCTGCATCCAGTAGGTTTCCTTGAACCCGGCCACCAGCTTCGTTTCCTTCGTGACCAGTGGGTTGGGTCAAGGTAAGTTGTCTTAACGCCCTGTTTTCTTGCCGCAGGGATGTGGGGTTTCCATGACCGGGACTTGATGCTGCGGAAAGCGTTGTATGCGCTCATGGAGAAGGGCCCCGAGAAGGAAGCGTTGAAGCGGCGCTGGAGGTGGCAGCAAACACAGCAGAATAAAGAGGTGAGGGAGCCCAGGTGGGAGCACTTGCTTCCCAGAATGGCCTGGGGCGGGCCCAGCCTTGCCAGCGGGCAGGAGACACTGACGCATGCGCGGGGCGGTGGTGTTTCTCGTGTCACCTTGGCAGTTGTGGAGAGCGCAGGTAACAGGCTCAGAGTTTTGGTGCAGGTGAGCGGACTGGCGTGGGGAAGCCGAAACCCACAGAAGAGGTGTCGTTTCCCCCTGATCAGCATCAGCCATCGGCGGCATCTTTCTCAGGAAAGATCGCCCAGGTTCATGAGACGTTCGTGTTGTTTGGTTTCTTGCTTATAATCAGGCTGGACTTATTTAAGGACTTATATTCTCAACCCTTATAGAAATGTAGTGTTGAAAGCAGACGGGATGTTTGACCGTGTACGTACTCCCTTTCTTTGCGACAAAAGGTGCTTTTCAGAGCTTCAGCAACGGTCAGCAAGTGTCGTCTGAAATGTAACAAGGGGCTGCTTGTGCTTTCTGTTCCCACAGGGGCTGGGGAAGTGTGGCCTGTGGGCCATGTGCCACCAACCCATCTGTAAAGGTTTCCCTGCGGCCTGGGTGCCTCAGGGACTGGCTGGGCCTCTGCTGGGAGAGCTCGCCCACCCCACCCTCCAGTCGCAGCATTGGGCGCGTGCGTGGCGGTCGAGGGCCTCGTCCCCTTCCTGTCCCCTCTGGGCTTCCCGCTCTGTGTCGCTCTGGCGCTTCCTGTGCACCTGTTTCTCGCCGTGAGTGTGGCTGTGTCTGGCGCTGAGTGTGGGAATTGCTCTTCAGAAAGTGGCATTTTTCCTTCCATCGCCTCTCGCCTCCATTGATTGCTCCGTTACAGCTGGCCCAGCCGGCCGTGACCTGGAACTGGTGTTTGTTTCCCTTGCAAGGATTTGATGCGCTGGAGGTTTAAAATCTATAAAAAGTATGTGTCATGTTTCTCAAAAGCACAGTTGTCTTCGAGACCACCTGACCGTTGAAATGAGCGCCGTGTTCTCAGGATCCAGCTGCTGACCAGCGCCTCTGGCCGCTGAACCAGGCCGAGGAACATGCAGCTCAGCGTAGGGCCTGTGAGCGGCCCCGCCTCGCCAGACCTCTGACCGCCTCGGAACTGGCCAGGGCCCTGAGGAAGAGCCTGCCAAGAGCTTGCCTTCTTCCCAGGGAGCACTCCTCCCGTGAGAGCACAGAGTCCGGCCGCGGGGCGAGGTGGCCCGGGCTCAGCTGAGGCGTGCTTGCCCGGCTGCTGAAGCTGGCGTAGACAGGGTGTCACTTGCCCATCGTCCTTTTGTCAGCCCCAGCTGCTCCTGGGGGGAGGAGGGCAGCCGGAGCGGGAAGCAGCCCCGCCAGCCTGCTGTCGGCAGTGAAAGCTCCACGCTAGGTCCTTGTTTCGGCTCAGCCATCGCGATGTCGCACCCACCTGGGCAGGGACTCTGGGGACCAGGCCTCATCCCGCAGCCCCGGACACCACACCGACAGAATTAGTGTCCTTTCGCTGCTTTGCGTTGGACCTGGGCAGCCGCCTGTGGCCGCCCGTTGGAGAGGAACAGGAAGAGGGGTAGGCAGGGAGCGGGAGACGGGCTCTCCAGGCCTGTGCCCTGGAGCACCCCACGCATGGCTGTGCGTTGCGCTCCTGCGTTATTTGTGGTTGAGAGAGCTTGGCAGGCTGATTTCCAAACTGAAACTAGCTTCTTTTTCTTCTTTTTTTGGAGGCTAGGTCTTGCTATGTTGCCTGGGGTACCGCAGACTCAAGCGATCCCCAGCCTCAGCCTCCCAGGTAGCTGGGATTACAGGCGCCTGCCACAGCGCCTGACTGCTTTTTCAAGACCAGGTCTCACTCTGTTGCCTCCCAGCGCTTAGACAACAGGCGCACGCCACCATGCCCGGTGCTTTTTTTTTTTTTTTTTTTTTTTTTTTTTTTTTGTATTGAAGTAAAATGTTCTCCTAACAGTTCCTTAATTTCCTTTAAGTAGGTTCCTGATGCCCCCACGTGTTTGATCATCACGGTTGCCAGCATGTTCGCACAGTGCCCATCATATCATATTGACGCCTCCCAAATCAGCACGTGTGTCCCTAAAGCCAGTACATCTTCAGGCCGCTTGTATTGTGTCTCCTCTCTCTGGACAGACATTATTCGCTTGTCACGCACTGGTCACGTGGCGGGCACTGATAGGTTGCATAAAGCCTGGTCCTGGCCTCTGAGAGCGGGGGGTGGACGTTAACTCTTATTTGCATGAAGAACCGGCTTCTGGCTCGGATGACAGGCGTCTGCAGCGCTGGGGACGGGCGCGAGGGAAGGAGGTTGATACTCCATGGAGTTTTAAGTGTTCATGGTTGGTAGCAGCTGACTCGGGGGCTCCTGGGGAGCACGGGCTGAATCCCGAGCTTCTCGCTTGGGCTTTTGGGTGATGGTCGGTGCCGTCCCATAAGGTCGCGGTGCTGGGGAAGAGCTGTGTGTGGAGTCGGAGGGCGCTGGGGCAGGTGGCGGTGTTCTGTGGGCAGGTGGATGGAAGCACAGAAACTGCGAGAAACCGTGGGCGGGAGCGGGAGATGTTGGAGTTTGGAGCATACAGATGGTAGTAGATGAGGGCTGTGGCAGCTCCGGTATGTTGGGGGGGCACAGCGTCAGAGAGGTGGGGGACTGTGGGGAGGGCAAAAGCAAGGGGAGGCGACTCAGGCCCGTGAGACGGGGAAACAGGAGCGCTGAGGGCCCTGCGGTGGGGCTGAGGCTTTTGTCCTTTGCCAGTCATTCGGGTCAGGTGCCCTGTCAGGGGCAGGGAGGGCAGGCGGGAGGGCAGAAGCACAGCTGCGGAGTGCGTGGGGTGGGGGGGAATGGAAGATGAAGAAAGAGGTGCAGGAGGGCGGCTGCGTCTTGCGGAGGGTGAGCCGAGCACTGCGAGGGCGGCGTGGGGTGACGGGTGAGTTGGAACGACTGTGTCCCCTTGACCTTGGCCTCTAACTGCCTGCCTGTCCTTCACAGTCAGGGCTGGTGTACACGGAGGAGGAGTGGCAGAAAGAGTGGAATGAGCTCATCAAGCTCGCCTCAAGTGAGCCCCGAATGCATCTGGGTGCCAACGGAGCCAGCTGTGGTGGGTGAGTACGACTAAGTGGGGGGGCGGAAAGCACTCCCTGGAGTCCTCGGTGTGCAGAGGCGCGGTGCCGAGGGGGGCCCAGCTGCTGTGTGCCGTCCTGGCTTCTCTTGCGCCGTGCCAAGGGGTTCAGGTGCCCCTCGGCGTGCGGACACGGCAGGGCGGATGGCCTGGCTCCCTTACGAAGTCAGTCACCGGGAACACAGAGGGCTTCGAGATGCGCGAGAGACCTGGCAGCCGCGTACAGCGCGTGGGCCGTCAGGAGACGGAAGGCGGCGATTCTTACACTTTGCGTTTGTGATCTCAGTGTTGCGGGTTTTAAACGGACTCTGGTTTCTGGAGCTAGGAACGGAAGCCCTGGGCGTGGGATGGTGCGTCTAGGAGTCCCTCGGGTCATCTCGCGGGACCAGGGAGCTGATGGGAAAGCAGATTGGCGTCTCGGGCGAGACGCTGGCGTGTTCGATCGTCGACGCTGGCGGCAGACATGTGACTGCAGCGTTGACTGTGTTTGAAATGCTGGCGTTTTACGTGAGACAAGGCTAACAGCTGGGGCCTGTCCAGACTTCCCCGTGCGTTGAATTGCCCGGGAAGCTGCCTCCGACGCAGGCTTCCCATCTCCCTGGTGAGGAAGCCGCGCGAGGTTAGGCCCAGAAGTCTGTCAGCGCCAGCGCTGCTGGGTGGCCTCACGGCTGGCTGGAGGAGCCGCTGGCTTGTGCCGAGTGACAGGAGTGGAGGGCGCGTCTGTGCGCCTGGACGGGAGGGGACCTGCGAGGCGGGAGTGAGGGCGAGGCGAGAGGCAGGCACAGGCCGAGGGGGGCACAGTGGTTGCGCTGGCGGCCAGCTGCAGGGCCACCTCCCAGATGGGCGTGGGGAAGACGAGGCTGGGGGATTTCTGTTCTGTGCCTCCTTTATCTTGGGGGACTTGAGGGGGCAACATAGGCGCTTGTGGCAGAGAGAGTGAGCGCGACGGGGCTACTGAACGAGCGGGGTCACCGCCACACCGCCACGCCCGCTCCAGCGCCCTCCGCGCTCCCACAACTCCCATGTGCGCGTGGGGCTGGGGCTCAGCACCTCGACTCCGCCAGGGGAGAGTGTTCCTGTCTCCCTCTTCCTGCCCAGTGGGGCTGGTCTTACGAGGCTCCTGTTCTGTTTTCTCCCCCTTCCTCGCTACCTGCTGTGCCGCAGGGCGGAGAGCTCGGAGGAGCCGGTGTACGAGAGCCTGGAGGAGTTCCACGTCTTCGTCCTGGCCCACGTGCTCCGGAGGCCGGTGGTGGTGGTGGCAGACACCATGCTGAGGGACTCGGGAGGGGAAGGTGCGTGTGCCCCCTCTGCGCCCCCTCTCTGCCCCCTCTGCACCCCCTCTGCGCCCCCTCTGCACCCCTTCTCTGCACCCTCTGCGCCCCCTCTCTGCGTCCCCTCTGCGCCCCTGCTGGCAGGGCTGCTGCTCAGCATGGGGCGAGGGCCCTCCCTGGGATGGGGGGAGGGGGTGGACGATGACGACGATGACTGCGGCCTTGGGGCTCGCTGGGCAGAGGGCCTCAGGAGGAGCTCCTGGGTGGGATCGGGGTGACGGGGCCCGCGGTTGGTGGTGTGTGGTAGGCAGGAGCCTGGCCTCAGCGCTGGCCCTGTGGTTTCCCGCAGCCTTCGCCCCCATCCCCTTTGGGGGCATCTACCTGCCCTTGGAGGTCCCGGTGAGCCAGTGTCACCGCTCCCCGCTGGTGCTGGCCTACGACCAGGCCCACTTCTCGGCGCTGGTGTCCATGGAGCAGAAGGAGAACGCCAAGGACCAAGGTGCCGGCCGCGGGGTGCCTGTCTGCTGCCTGGGGTGTGCTTTTGCCGGCCAGCTGAGAGGGTGGGGGGAAGGGCTCCGTGAGCGCGAGCTCCGGTCGTGTCTGTGCGTCTGCGTTGTTGCAGGCGTCGCACGTACACGCGCGTGCTGTCTTCCCAAGAGCTGTGCCTTAGGCCAGCGCTTCACGCACGGGCAGGACGGTGCAGGGAAGAGCCCCACGCGTGTCCCCGCCCCCGCCCTCCAGTCGGTGCTCGTGGTGCATGTCGGGCGCCTTCACGTGGTGACGGTTGCCCTGGCCTCGGGGCCTGAGCTCCTGGCCCGGCGCCAGCTGGCGAGAGGTTGCGTTAGCCAAGCAGGGCTGCGGGGCTCAGTGGCCCAACCTGCCCGCTGGGGCTCGAGGACGCCCAGTCCCCGGGGCCGAGGCCCAGCGCCATCGCCGCCTTTGAGCGAGTCCGCCCCCCTCCCTCCCAGGCGGCCTGACCGTGTGCTTCCTCCCCAGCTGTGATCCCGCTGACGGACTCCGAGCACAAGCTGCTGCCCCTGCACTTCGCCGTGGACCCGGGGAAGGGCTGGGAGTGGGGCAAGGACGACAGCGACAACGTCCGCCTGGCCAGGTGAGCGGCCGCGCCCCGCAGCCCCGCTCACTCCGTGTCCCAGGTTTCCTGGGCCCGGGCGGGCTCTGCGCCACACCGCCCCTGCCTGTGGCCGGCTGGGGGGGCTCGGCCGGCGCTTTGCTGTCAGAAGAGTGTGTGCGCAGCAGGGCGCCCCCAAGCAGCCTCAGAATGTCCGGGTAACGCTTCCCCTGCCGCCTCCGCCCGAGTAGGGAGGTTTGCGGGCCACCCCCAAGCACTGTGCTCCGGGCTTCTGCGTCTGGGTTCGCAGAGAGAGGCCGGCCCCTGCCCTCCAGAGCCGCCGTCTCGTCTCGTCCTGTCTCGTCCTCCCTCCGCGGCTGCGAGCGCCGCCTGCTTGGGAGCGGCCGGCCCTGGCTGGGGGTGTGACTTGAGAACGCCAAGCCGCGGCTCTTTAACTCCGCCTGCGAGGCGGCCGCGCTGACAGTGCCGGCTGCGGCTGGCTCTCCTCCCTCCAGACCGGGCCGTCTCAAGACTTAGTCTCAGAGCAGCCGGGCAGGGTGCACACGGGGAGCCGGGGGCTCGCTCCGGGTCCTGGGGCATGGCCGGGGGCTTGGCAGCACACGGCCCTGCCACCCGGGCCGAAGGGCTGCTGGTGCGCCCGGCCGTCGCCCCTCCGCGCCTGCTCCCCGGGCCCAGCCTCATGCCGAGGTGGCGGCCGCTTCAGGGCTGTCTCCGTCCGCAGCGTGATCCTGTCCCTGGAGGTCAAGCTGCACCTGCTGCACGGCTACATGCACGTGAAGTGGATCCCCGTGTCCTCGGACGCACAGGTGGGCGCCCCCGGCCCTGGCCTCATCCCGCCTGCCCCCCCCTCCCCCTCCCGGCGGCAGCTTGGCCAAGGCTGGGGAGAAACCAAGCATCTCAGCCTAGTTCCAGGGGGCGCTTTCCCTGCCCTTTTCCTTCCTGGCGCCTCCGTCTCCCACAGCTCCTCTCCCACGAGTCCGTCTTGTCCCCACACACGTTCTGCAGGAAGAGCTCTCCCTCGCTTCGGGGGCTGCAGGCTGTCGCCGCCGTGTCCCGAGCAGCCGAGCGCAGCCTCTGGCTGGGCTCCGGGGAGGTGGCGGCCCCGGCCCGTCTGTGAGGCGCAGGCGCCAGGCAGGGGCAGACCGGGCGGGCGCGGTGCCGGGTGCGCGCGCGCGAGGAGGTGCCAAGCGGGCGGGCGTGGCCGGCAGAGGCTGCCGCGACGTGGTGGACGTTCGTTCTGGGCGGCCCTCGGCGCAGAGACCTTACCGTCAAGGCCGCTTGGCGTCTGCGGGGCCTTCGTCCTCCGAGCCAATGGCCTCTGCTGCCTGCCCTGCGACGCTGGGGAGCCGTCAGCCTGCGCTTCGGGGCTGCTGCGAAGCGGGCGCAGGCTGAGGGGGCAGGCAAGCCAGTGTTAGGGCCAGCTTGCCCCGGCTGGACTGGGCAGGAGCGGCCTGGAGCCGGCAGCGTGCGGTTCCTGGGGCCTCTCCCCAGCGCAGCTCTTTTGGAGCGAGTCACCCCAAGGGCGGAGCGGGGGTTACCCCTGCTTCCTCGCAGCCGGCTCCACAGCAGCAGCCCAGGGAGCCCCCTGGGTGCACCCCTCAGGCCAGAGCAGCGCAGTGACCGTCCCCCGTTCTCGTCTCTCCCAGGCCCCCCTGGCCCAGCCGGAGTCCCCAACAGCGTCCGCTGGAGACGAGCCTCGGTCCACTCCCGAGTCCGGGGAGTCGGACAAGGAGTCGGTGGGCAGCGGGTCGGCCGGCGCCGAGGGCAGCAGGCGGAAGGAGAAGCCGAAGCGCGAGCGCGAGAAGGACAAGAAGCGGGCGGACTCCGTGGCCAACAAGCTGGGCAGCTTCGGCAAGACACTGGGCAGCAAGCTCAGGAGGAACATGGGCGGCCTGATGCCCAGCAAGGCCCCGAGGCCCGGGGCGGGCGGGGTCCCTGCGGCCGGCGGGGGTGGCGCCGAGACGCTGGAGAAGAAGAAGAAGGGCGCCCTGAAGAGCTGGAAGGGCGGCAAGGAGGAGGCGGCTGGGGACGGGCCGCTGTGCGAGAAGCCGGCAGCCGAGCCTGCGGGGGGCGGCGGGGGCAAGTACAGCCAGGAGGTGATGCAGAGCCTGAGCGCCATGCGGCTGGCCATGCAGGGCGAGGGCCGCTTCATCTTCGTGGGCACCCTGGAGATGGGGCAGCGCCACCAGTACCAGGAGGAGATGATCCAGCGCTACCTGGCCGACGCCGAGGAGCGGTTCCTGGCCGAGCAGAAGCAGAAGGAGGCCGAGCGGAAGCTCCTGAACGGGGTGGTCGCCAGCGGGCCGCCGCCCGCCAAGAAGCCGGAGCCGGACGCTGGCGAGGAGCCGCTGACGGCACCCCCGGCCGAGGCCAGGGCGGCGACCTTCTCCGCCGGCTACCCGGGCGGCTTCACCATCCCGAGGCCCTCTGGGGGCGGAGTCCACTGCCAGGAGCCGCGGAGGCAGCTGGCAGGGGGGCCCTGCGGGGGGGGCCTCCCACCCTACGCCACCTTCCCCAGACAGTGCCCCGGGCGAGCCTGCCCCCACCAGGACCACAGCCCTTCCCAGGAGCCGGGCGCTCACGCCAAGGACGGTGTCCCCAGGGGCACGTTGTTGGCACCCCCGTTCCGCGTGGCTGATGCCTATAGCAACGGCTACAGGGAGCCCCCCGAGCCGGATGGCTGGGCCGGGGGTCCCCGGGGGCTGCCCCCAGCCCAGACCAAATGTAAACAGCCCAACTGCAGTTTCTACGGACACCCCGAAACGAACAACTTCTGCTCCTGCTGCTACAGAGAGGAGCTGAGAAGGCGGGAGCGGGCGCCGAGCGGGGAGCTGCTGGTGCACAGGTTCTGAACCAGGGCCTGGAGGGCGGGGCTGGAGCACAGGAAGTGAATCTCAGCTAATTGGCTCATCAAGACCAGGCCCCACCCTGAGGGGGCGAGTGCAGCCCTGTCTGTGGAAGCCTGGACTGGGGGGGGGGGGCCGAGCCGGTGGGGCGGGGCGGCGTCTGCAGGGCCCCTCAAGATCTGCCTGGGCGGAATGGGGATGAGGAGGTACGGGATGATGGTGACTGTCTCTTAACCCCTGGGCCACCCACCGCTGACCGAGGGAAGGTCGTAGGGCAAGGTCTGGGGTGGAGGCGGGTCCCGGCCTGGGCGAACTGGCAGAGGAGGACCTGAGGCCCTGAATGAAGGGAAAACAGACCAAGTTTCTAGGCTCGAGGAAAGCGCGGCAGAGTGGGGCGTGGAGCGGGGCCAGCTGGGCGCGGGGGCGGCAGGACGAGCCTGGACGAGGGTTGGTCACTTCCTCCGGAAGGACCTGGCGGGCAGGGCAGTGAAGGCCCTGGTCTCGGGAGGGGGTGGTTTGCCTCGGTTTCCCCAGCCTGGCAAAGGAGGAGTCAGGGGGTCCCTCCCGGCCAGCCCGGTCCCCGCAGCCACCTGCCGCGTCTCCCGAGCCGCCGCCGTCTCTGCCTCACCCCTTTTGAGGACTGAGCTGGGTTTCAAAGGCTGTGGCATTTTTAAGACTAACTTGATTTAAGGGCAAATCCCCCCCCCCTCGGCGGCAGGAGCAGAGCGTGGGGGTGGACCCCACTTCCTCCTGCGGAGGCGGCAGTGACCACCCTGGAGACCCCAGGGCTCGGGAGGGACAGCCCTTTGGCCAGACTGTTTCAAACCAAACCAAAAAGCCGCGTAGACACGGCGCCCCCGCTGCTGCGTGCTGTAGAAAGCGGCTTCTTTGCCCACTATTTTTGTACGGAAAGGAAACAAGAGACGCCCCCAGGGAGCAAAAACTTTTTCGAAGAGGATTTTTCCCCTATTTAAGCGATTCTTTCTCCTTCCTGTCTACGCGGGGAGAATGAGCTTGACGTCCCGGCTTCTTCTGTTAAGCCAGAGCTGACCTTAATCTGTGGGTAGTTTATTAAAATAATAAAGATTCTTTGTAAGAAGAGCTATTTTTGATAACAGGACTGATGCTGCGCGCGGGAGGGGGTGGGGCCC
>PVHY01019765.1:0-26802 GCA_004024945.1 Uropsilus gracilis | reverse complement strand
AAAAAAAAAAAAAAAAAAAAAAAAAAAAAAAAAAAAAAAAAAAAAAATTCTGGAATCATCAGTGAAAGGATTCGTGATATTCTTTCGGGCAAGGTTGAGCAGGATAGGATCCACTGCCCCCTCGCTGCCCCCCGCCATAGCCCAGATCTTTCCATGAGGTTGGACACAGCTCTGGACCCCAAAGCTGCTCTCTGCCACCACCACGCTCTTATCATGTGCTGTTCAAACATCCCTTCAGGCTCTGGCTTCCGGATTCCCAGTCAGAAACCCTTGCAGGGGGGAACGTTCAGCGCAACGGGGAGCACTCGCTAACTCACAACGAGAGCCAGCTCACCTGCAGGCCGAAAGGCGACGGGGATCAGCCGGCTGTTGTCGGGGTGCACTGTTGACTTCAAAAGGATGAGGACAAAGGTCAGTCTCATGCTTAGTCTGGCCTTTTAGGAGGCGAGACGCTAGGATGGGGGGATACTTACAAGACTTCTCTTCCAGGCGTCTTGTATCTTAAAAGAGAAAAAGCAAGCGGTTAGCTCTGCAGGTGACAGCTGCACCCACCTCCTCGGACTCCTCTTTGTTCCTCCTACGGAGAGTGCGCGGCGTCCCACACGCAGGCTAGAACCAGCCAAAGGAACGACTCAACTGAAGGGTGCAAAGACCGAGGAGCGAAGCGTTGATCTGCGCAAAGAAAAGGTCCGTGGCTCTGAGCTTGGCCAAAGGACTCCAGGCCAACACCCAGCCTGTCCCTCGGCGGAGCCCCTGAACCCGGCGACCCCTGCATCTGAGTCGAACCCTGATTGCCAGTAGCCGTGGCACTGTGCGTGTGGAGCCTGGCCACTGCCATCGGCCCGGTCATATGCCCCAGGCCAGCCTGTGGACCCAGCGGCCCCAGTGAGCTCTTCGAGACCCCAGCTGAGCACGAGAGCTTTCCACAGACTGCTTTGCAGGACTGAGGTCTGCGGAGGAGCTGCGAGGCTGAGACGAGAGGGCAGAAGACTTGGTCTGCATCTCCAGCCAGAAGCGGTCGCTGGCCTGGGAGGCACCGGCTTCTCCTCGGTACCAGCTCCTGGAACCTGGTTTACGGGAAGGAGTTCTAACTGCATGTGACCTCGGGACAGCATAGCTGTGAGCTATGTCCACCTAGACGCCGGCTTTTTCTCCCCCCGGGTTCGACAGTCATGGATGCCAGGGCTGCTGCAGAAAAGGTCCTTGAGACTAAGGGAATTGAGAGCCCGAGGGTTTGGAGGCCTGAGAGGGAGGGGGGTGGTCAGGAAACCAATCCCCGTGGAGTCTCAAGGAACAGCTGTAGTGCAGCTTGGGGGAGTCAAGTTATCCTGGGCATCGCTCAAGGGTCATATCCTGGGCATTGCTCAAGCTGGTTTTTCAACGACAGCTGCTCTGGGAGGTGTTTCTTTTTCTTTTGTTCTTTCTTTTTTTTGAGACTAGGTCTCACTATGTTGCCAATGGTACCACAGACCCAAGTAGTAGTTGCCCAGGGTACCACGAACTCAAGCGATCCCCAGCCTCAGTCTCCCCGGTAGCTGGGATTACAGGTGCCCACCACAGTGCCCAGCTGTTTTTCCAAGACCCGGGTAGTCTCAAACCCCCGAACTCAAGCGATCCCTGGCCTCTTGCCTCCCAGCACTTGGACAACAGGTGTGCGCCACCACGCCCGGCACTGGGCAGTGCTTCTAAGGGCAACGCACCCCCTGACTCCAGATCGGGAGAGCAGAGTCAGCTCGAGACAGCCACACCTGGAGGGGAACCAGGCACACCCAGGCCACGAAACCTACCCTTAGGTCCTCCAAGTCAAATCTGATCGCATCGTCACTGGTCAATAAGAGATGCCGCGATCTTTCTATTTTTTCCTAAAATCAGACACCAAAAAAAGAAAAAAGCATCAGAGAATTGATCTTAATATTGTTCATCCAGATTTGGGAAAGCCACATCGCCCACACCTGATTCAGTGCAACCTGTGGCCACGTCCTCATCTCCCTGACAGCTCCCCAGCCAGCGACAGCCACTCCTCCCACAGGGGCGGGTTCTTAGATGTCTGGGTGGAAGGAGCCCACCCCTGGCCACCACATCAGAAACCTGGGAATCCTTCTCCCTTTTCGCCCCACAACTAATCCACTTAGTCCTATTTCCTCCCTTCTTCATTACTTTTTTTTTTTTTGAGACTAGGTCTCGCTATTTTTGCCCGTGGAACCGCAGGCTCTCGTTGCCTGGGGTACCACAGACTCAAGCAACCCCCAGCCTCTGCTTCCCAGGTAGCTGGGATGACAGGTGCACACCACCACGCCCAGCTATTTTTTTGGAACTAGGTCTCGCTACGGGCCCCAGGCGGGACTCGAACCGCGATCCCTAGCCCTGGTTGCTTCATAGGCTGAAGCTTACAGGCACGAGCCAACGTGCCCAGCCCCTTCTTCATTACTTAATAGGAGAAAAAATTAAATACAGGAAACACAAAAAATAACCAGCCCCGCATAAGCCCCTCCCCGCAAACGAGCAACTGTCAACAATGATACTCACTTCTGGTTTTTCTTCCACAAAGAGCCTTCACCCCCCCCCCCCAACGCCCGCCCCGTTTCCCTCCCTGTTCCCGCAGAGGGACAAGCTCCCGCTCCGCCTGTGTGTGCTGACGCACACGGGAATACATGCACACAGGAAAAATGTGGGGCGGTGGTTTCATGTTGTCGTTTGCATAAGCACTGCACTTTGTGCCTCTCGCTCCTTCCAGGCACCATCACAGATACCATGTTTTTCCACTTAACATCCCAGAGTGCATCTGTTTTCACTTAATAGCACATGTTGCAAACCTGATCACGGCTTTGAAGCACTGACTGGCATTCCACTGTGGGGAACACCACACGCTGGGTCCCCTTTCGGCGGGGCGTTCGGGGTGCTTCTGGGTTTTCTACATACAGGGCTCTTTGGAACTTGATGGGACCTGGCCCTGAAGAGCCACTGCTGGTGACACGGCCACACTCAGTCACACCTGGCAGCTCCTCTTCATCCCTCGGTCACATGGCACTGAACCCCTCGTCTCTCACGGGGACAGCTGAGCCAGGCCTGAACGCATGGCCTTGCCTTGCCCCATACGGTTGCCCACCATAGGGCACCCCAAAAGCCTCTGTAACTGGCCTTCCACCTTGCCCCACGGTGTAGTGCAAACCCCTCTGGTCTGAATGACACTTGGGGGCCTGGTTCCCCCACATGAGAACCCCAGTGATTACGAGACCTGCTGACAGCCCCCTCCCTGAGTTTCCTTCAGCCCCTTCCCATTCGAGCCAGCCCTCAGCTCTCCCCCCCACTCCCCGCAGAGTGAGGTGGTTCCCCTGTGCTGGAACCCCTCAACTAGCCCTCGTGCCCCACGCCCCAGGTTGGGGGTGGCTGGCTCTAAGTCAAGGGAGGTTTGTTTTCCTCCCACTGAACCACCAGCACCTGCCTGGGGCTGGGCTCACCTGCACGTCTCTCTGCACCTCATGCACGCATTCGTAAGGGAGGAGAGCGTGACAGTGCATAAGGATCCTGTTATTTCAGCGCTTCCAAGAGAGACCGCATCTTCACATTCCAGAATAAAATATGAAATCATTATTTCTAAAAGCGAGAGGACACTTACAATGGAAAGGAACAAGTTTGTCGGATCCAGTAAGTCCATCCACTGAAGAAATCTCTGAAAAAAAGACTGGAAAGGGAAGAACACCAGAGGTGAGTGCAGCAGGAAACAAATGCAGGGCAGTAAGTTAGATTTTTGTTTGTTTGTTTTTGAGACTAGGTCTCGCTGTGTTGCCCCGGGTAGTCTTGATCCCACGGACTCAAGCATCCCCCAGCCTCAACCTCCCACGTAGCTGGAATTACAGGCATCCGCCACCACGCCTGGCTGCTTTTTTGAGAACCAGGTCTTGCTATGTTGCCCGGGGTAGTCTCGAACCCATGAACTCAAGCGATCGCTGGCCTCTTGCCTCCCAGTACTTGGATTATAGGTGCGCGCCACCACACCCAGCTGATGTTAGCTTTTCTTATGAGAAACCGGGGGGGGGGGGGTTATGACCTGCCTATGGCCTGATTTACCTGGAGCCCTCACCAGAGCCCCATCCTACCGGTGAGAAAACTGAGGCTTAGAAGGGCACTTGAATGTACCAAAGGAAACCTAGCCAGGAACTTCTGATACCAATGGCTCAGGAAGGTTCAAGGACTTTGGGGTCAAATAGGCCTACAACTCCCTACCCTATGACCTTGAGGCAACTACCTGGAAAGGTCTGAGAATCTGTCCCTTCATCCTCTGGGGGTGGGGGGTGGGGTGGTTACAAGGCTACCCTGGAATCCAGAGGACTAGTCACCCCCCCACACACACCCAGGGCCCCAATAAAGGCAGCGCTCTTACACTGAAGAAGGGAGGCCTGGTTTGCCCCTAAAGCCCCCCCATTTTGCAGGGGTTCAGCCTGGTCCTGGCTCTGCCTGGAAAAAACGAGCCCTACTGCTTCCAAACTTCCCCGCCTGAAAATACCGGGCTAGCCGGGCATGGTGGCTCATGCCTGTAAGCTTAAGCCTGTGAAGCAGCTGGGGCTGGGGATTGCGGTTCGAATCCCGCTCAGGGCAACATAGCGAGACCTAGTCCCAAAAATTAGCTGGGTGTGGTGGCGCGCGCCTGTAATCCCAGCCACCTGGGAAGCTGAGGCTGGGGATGGCTTGAGTCTGTGGTACCCCGGGCAAGAGAGCCTGCGGTTCCACGGGCAAAAATAGTGAGACCTAGTCTCAAACAAAAGGAAGAGAAAAGAAAATACCGGGCTAGTCCCTACTTCAGCTGAAGGCTGAAAGAGCACACCCCCAAACTGTGAGGCCAAGATGCCCCAGGATTCTATGGAGCCCCTAGAGTGTAGCTGTGCCGTGTGCGTAAAACACACCGGCTCGCCACGGTTTCGCACCAAGAGGATCTAAATCTCCTTTTATATATAAAAATGAATATTTTTCTTTAAAAAATCAGTATTTTCCCATCGCCTGCCCGTTGCATGTAGGTGTTTCGTGCCCAGGGGGCTCGTGAAGGTCTTAGCTTTTCCTCTGGCCCTTCTTAAAGACGCTACAAACTTCAGCAGCCGCCGAGGCTCCCGCGGCTTTGCCCTCCGACAGGGCGCCCCCGGGCTCGCCCGCAGGCGGGGCCTCGCCGCTCCCCGCGCGCCTGCGCAGGCGCCGCCGTCCGGCTCGAGCGGAGAGCGCCGGGGAGCGGGAGGCTGGGCTCCTCCGCAGCCCGCGCCCGTGGGTGCAGCAGCCGCGGCAGCGCGGGACGGACCCGGGTGCGGCGCTGACCCCGGGGCGATCTCGCCGGACCCTCCGGAGCCCCGCCTGCAGCCGCGGTGACGCTCGAGCGCGGCCGAGGCGTGGCCACCCGACGAGCCTGCCTTTCCCCTCCGTCCCCTCCACGTGCTGCCACCACGTGGGCCGCCCAAGGTCACCGGGGCCAGGCGCGGAGTGCCGCGGGGGCGGGCCCACGCCCCCTCCCCCCAGCCGCGGGGCCCGGCCGTACTTGGCGTTCCGAGATCCAGAAGCGCACGTTGGGCTCCATGCGGGCGGCGCCGGGGGGTCGGGGCCCCGCGCTCCCTCCGGCTCCTCTCGCAGGGACTCGTGCGGTGGCTGCCGAGGCCGCCGCCAGGCCAGGCCGGGAGGAGGAGCCGGGCCGCTGCCCCGCCCCGGGCGCATGCGCCCGCCGTCCGGCTCCCTAGGCGGGCACACCTGCTGCCGTGCCCGGCCCGCGGGGCACTGGAGGCCCCCAGCACCCCGTTCCCGGCCCGGCGCGCCGGCTGTCCTGGGCCCCAGGGCGCCCACGTCTCCCGCAGCTCGGGCTCCCAGCCTGCTCGGCCCTGAGAGTCCTCGGCCGCTGCCAGGCCTCGCGGAGTCACAGCACCCGCTGCCAAGACCGGTCGGCCGCCGCGCTGCTTCTGACCCCGGGCACAGGCGCCCCCAAGCTTGGGCAGAACCGCAACATCCCTCCAGGAGCCTCCTAAAGCCTGAGCACGCGGTGCCGGGGCGGCGGGGGGGGGGGGGGGGGGGGGGGGGGGGGGGGGGGGGGGGGGGGGGGGGGGGGGGGGGGGGGGGGGAGGGGGGGGCGGGCGCCAGGATGGGCTGCGTCATTTGCGCCCCGCGATGAAAAATGAAAATGTGTCGCCCCTTAAAAGTTGAAATTTTTAAGCCGGGCACGTGGCGCGTGCCTGTAAGCAGCAGCCTAGGAAGCGGCCGGGGCTAGGGATGGCGGGTCGAGTCCCACTCAGGGCAATTTGGCGAGATCTAGTCCCAAAAAATAGCTGGGTGTGGTGGCGCGCGCCTGTCATCCCAGCTACCTGGGAAGCTGAGGCTGGGGATCGCTTGAGTCCGTGGTACCCCGGGCAACGTGAGCCTGCAGTTCCCCGGGCAGCAAAGCGAGACCTCGTCTCAAAAAAAAAAAGTTGAAATTTCTGTCAGGCATGGTGGTGCGCACCTGTAATCCAAGCGCTGGGAGGCAAGAGGCCTGGGATCGCTTGAGTTCGCGGGTTTGAGACTACCCCGGGCAACATAACGAGACCTGGTCTTGAAAAAGCAGCAGGGTGTGGTGGCAGGTTCCTGTAATCCCAGCTACCTGGGAGGCTGAGGCTGGGGATCGCTTAAGCCCAGGGCTGTTGCCTGGAGCATCTCTCTGCCAACATCCGGGCAAAGTGAGCTCATTCTGCTGAAAGCCACATCAAGTAGGGACCGTTTGTAGAGAAAACACACCTTTCTTCCTCCTCCCCTGAATCGCCCCAGCATTGGGGTGCATGGTCCTGGAAGCTGTGAGGTTTAGGATGTCCTGGGATGCTCCTCGCGAGTCCTTGGTTGGGGACCCCGCCCCAGTTACTGCACTGTGTGACCCTGGTGAAGTTACTCCCCTGGTGTCTGTTTTCTACTCTGTGAAATGAGGACAATTGCACCCACCTCAGAGCTTTTTGAGGATCAAACAGGATCAAACGTCAAAGTCCTGGCAGCACTGGGTTTATCAGAAGCTGCTCCATTTGAACGATGACCAGCCTCCCAGCCAATTGCTCCCTTACCTTCTGTCCCTCCACAACCTGAAATGGCTTGCTGTTTTCTTCAGGTCCAGGTGACCTTGTACCCCACCCCTATCCCCCTTTATTTTGCTCTTTTCTATAGCCTCCAAACTATTTCCTCTTCCAGGAAGCCTTCCCTGATGCCCATGGCTGGGTGAAGTGCCTCCTTCTGTTTCCCTTATGCCCCTGGAGTACATGCGCAGTGCAGTGGCCATGCCTACCTACAGTGTCCCTCAACCATACTACCGATGCAGCCATGGGCCTCAGCTTCCTGTCTGGTCTCAGCAGAAGGGTGATCCTCTTATAGGTTAACATGACGCTTCTCAAACTGTCCTGTCCTCTCAGACTGGAATCCAAAGTCCTTAGCTTGCCCTCAAGGCGCTCAGGACTTCCAGCACCATTCTCCTCCTCCACAGCGCTGGTTGCACAGGTACTTCAATACTCCATCCACCCAAACCTGCTCTGCCTCAGGGCCTTTGAACTTGCCATGCCCTTCCCACCTTATCCCTCTCACCCCCTTCTACCCGTTCCGAAATCCCTGATAGGTACAATTATTGCCCTCAATCTAGATGAGGAAGTAAACCTAGAGGGACTCTCTTAAACCTCCTGATAACCCTGTCCACACCACCTGCAAGGCTCTGCTCTAGCCCCTTGCTCCACTTCTTCCAGTTTAGGTATTTTTGTCTCTGCATGACAGGGGTTGTCTTTTTGTTTACTCTTGTGTCTCCAAAGCAACACCTGACACATGGTGGGTACTCAAGGGTTTACTGAAATAAATGCTTCCCTATCTCATTTATCTCAACAGAGTTCCTTGGCAGTAGAAATCAGCAACTTACTCGTTTTCGTGGCCTGAGTTACATGCTTGATAACTACTTGCTGGTAACTCAGAAGGAAACCTCACAGCATAAGCTAAACCAAAAATTGGTGGTGTTAAAAACGCAAATGTTTTACTTTTTTGTTTTGGAAAATGGCTTTTTATATTTTATTCATTTTTGCTTACAAATATACATATATATACACATGTATTTTAGATCATTGTATTCCCTAGGGTTCTCCCACATCACCCATGAACCATCATCTTGATCTTTTGTGCTCACCCCTTCCCTGATTTCTCCCTCCCTCTCCTCCTCCCTAGCTTTTTGCTTTATTTAGTTCAGTTGTCACTTGCTTTGACTTTTTCCTGACCTTGTGTTTGTTTTCCCTATATCTTATTTATAAGTGAGACCATCTGGTTTCTGTCTTTTTCTTTCTGACTTATTTCTGCTAACATGATACCTTCTACCGCAGCCGGAACCGGGGATCGTGGTTCGAGTCCTGCTCGGGGCAACATAGCGAGACCTGGTTCCAAAAAAACAGTTGGGCATGGTGGCGTGCACCTGTAATCCCAGCTACCTGGGAAGCTGAGGCTGGGGATTGCTTGAGTCCATGGTACCCCGGGCAATGTAAACCTGCGGTTCCACAGGCAAAAATTTTGAGACCTAGTCTCAAAACAAAAACAAAAGCAAACCATGATTCTTTCTAGATTCATCCATGTTATCACAAATGTGTCATATTTGTCATTTTTGGTTGCAGAATAACATTCCATTGTAGAAAAATATTTTAAAATATATTTATTTGTTTATTATATATTTTACATCAAGCATTTCAGAAAATTACAATGATTTCAAAATGTAATCCCTGGATTCAATAAATATCCTTTATAATTAATATTTAGAAATGTATGTAGGTGCGAAGTCAGCTAACAAAAGCAAACTAACTGTAAACTATAAATCTTAGGGATGGGGAGCATGCATGATCAGTTAAGTCACTCTGTCACCATGATTCACATTGTTTCAGTCACACAGACATCCACTGCGAAAGCGCTGCTGACTTCAACCATGAGCTCTGCTGCCGCACAAGAAAACTCAGTTTAAGACAAAGAAAATCAAGAAGGAAATTTCGGGACACATGATCAGAAGTCTTCAATGCTTGCTGTGCTACTCTGATGTACACAAGGGTTCAAGCGAGGCTACGGAAGAAGCATTTGCCTTTCTCACTGCAGACATGATCTCAAGAGGACAAGCAGGCCTTGTGGCCACCAGCCGGCCAAGAGGTGGCCGCGATCGGGCGACCAGTCACATCACCGTGGTCAGTGTTATAAAAACTCCTAGAGCAGTATTTATGGACACAAGCGTAACTGGGGTTTGCCTTCTAGAAATAATCTCTGAAATGCTACCGGTGAGTTCTGACTGTGGTTCCTCCTGCTGTGAGAGCTGCAGGGCACAGAGGTGAGCTATGGGTTCACCTTCTCAAAGTACTCCTTGGAAGCGGTCGGATGCGGCTTGATCTGCAAACAAAAACATTTTATGGGTAACTGGCATAACGGAAGTTCACAGGTGAGCTGGATGGCGCTTCCTTTTACCCTGAAGTTCTTCAACTCCTGAATAATTGGTATGTTTCCTTGATTTTTTTTTTCACATGTAGGGTGCTTGTTCACAGGAGGGGCACGAGTCTCCCAGCCTTGTCACTGACCCAGATCCCTGTTGGGTGCGGTGTAAACAGAGGGCCCATCTCTTCTGGCCCCCTGCTCTGAGCACACCCCAGGCCTTGAATTCAAGCCGCATTCAGAACTCGCCCGATCTCGCTCCACCCCCCCTCAGCAACTTCATCCATTCCAAACCATCTGCAGCCTCGCCCCAAGCCGGGATCCTTCTGTGGCTCTCCCAGGCCAGCAGCCCTTGAGGCAGCAGAGACCTCGGGCCCCCTGCGGGGCCCTCTGCTCTGGGATGAGGAACCTACTGTGGGAGAGTCTGGGGTCCAGTTTGCCGGGCAGACTTCTCCATGGGCCTCCACGAACTGGAACGCCTTCACCAAGCGAAGCGTCTCCTCCACACTCCGGCCCACCGGGAGATCGTTGACACTCAGATGCTTGATGACGCCGTTGGGGTCAATGATGAAGAGACCTCTGCAGGAGAGTTGAGCCCCGTTAGCATCGTGACAGCACCAGAACTGGACAGTCCAACTCCTACTCTCATCCGTCTCAATCCTCCTTAACAAGAGCCCATGAGGCGCTCAGCTTAGGTATCAAAGTGGGGTTTCCTGTTTACAGAAAGGTCATCTCTCTTCCAGCAACAGAGGCTCTGACAAAGGCAGGCTGGTCGGCCCACCAAGGAACATGGGGAGAAGGGTCAGGCTGACAAAAGTGACCTGAGTGCCACACAACTGAACCCCACAGCTACAGGGGGTGAAGGCGTGTCAGTGATGAGCAAGCATTCCTTGGGCTGCTGTGTCCAACCGTAGCAAGAAACTATTGGCAAATGGGGAAGGACAGCGATGTATTTTCTCTATATTCAAGAAACACCTATGAAATCAGTGAATTTTGGGGTAAAAGGAGGAAAAAATCTTTGCAGAAAGGTGCAGTGGCCTTACGTCTACCCACGGTGGAATCTAAAGGAAAAGCCAAGTCCATCGCGCGCACTCAGTGACAGCGACGGCCACCCCCAATCTGTGTGCACCTGTGCTGGTGCTGGTGTTCCCGCGATACACACGCATGCTCAGCCCATGGGCTTTAACTGGCCCTGGGAGGGGGCAATCCAGAGAGAAGTCACAAAGTAAACAGGCGCTTCTCCCTCCCTGGTCTGCTTCCTGGGGGTGTAGGCTTCGAGGCTGAACATGCCCTGGTATGTGCGCCTGAGGACGGAGCCCAGTGGGCACGCTGTGCACACAGACACAGCTGCCCTGGAGCAGGCCCAGCCCTGCAGAGAACCCCCACACTTGCAGAAGAACCCCCACAACTGCTGGCCTCAGGCCCTGCTCCCGTCTTTCTTAAATAATGAAACCAGCACGAGGCCTCTGCAGAAAGAGTCAGAACCAACAGGGTAGGGGGCCCTGCGGGGAAGCCAGTATTCTCCTCTGTCCCTTGCCAGTTCTTTGCTGTGGAACCGCAGGCTCATGTTGCCCAGGGTACCACAGACTCAAGGAATCCCCAGCCTCAGCTTCCCAGGTAGCTGGGATTACAGGCACGCATCACCACACCCAGCTATTTTTTTGGAACTAGGTCTTGCTACGTTGCCCCGAGCGGGACTCGAACCACAATCCCCAGTCCCCGCCATGGCTTCCTAGGCTGCCACTTAACAGTCACGTGCCACCGTGCCCAGCCTACCCTCGTGTTTTAGTTACGGGACACGGGGGCACAGAGAGGTCGAGTCACTTGCCCAGAGTCACACAGCTATGAAGTAAAAGATAAATAAACCAACCCAAGCCCAGCTGATTCCGGGGCTTAATCTACAAGATCTCACCAATTCCAGGATACAGGTTCCTGCCTTGAACAACCTGCCTTCTCCATCGCAAAGTCTAGGCCTTCACGGCTGGGGGCTCGGCCCTCTTGAAGAAGCATCAACGTGGTTCAGGGCACGAAGCAGTGGAACCACCGAGACGGACAAACCTGAGCCAGGCATCTCTGAGAGACTGCCACCCTCCCGGCATAACATCCTTATCAAATAAGGATAACATCCTTATCAAAAGACTAAAATTAAGGATTTGGAGTTTTCAAAAGGCCTTAACCAAAGTCTCAGTGAATCCTCCAAGTCACAGTGACACAAACACGAAACCGATCTGAAGTCCAGAAGGAAGAGCTCTTACCTCAGAGCCAGACCAGGGCCCTCGAGCAGCACGCCGTAGTCTCGGGAAATCTGCTTCGTTAAGTCGGACAGGAGTGGGATGTTCATGTGGCCCAAACCACCGTCCTAGTAAAGAGGCGAATGTGACTGGACGCCAGCTGGCACCCCCACAACCAGCTGGGCCAGGGAACAAGACGTCCCAGACCAACATCAGTGGCAAGGGGTGACGGTAACAGTGGCCAAGAGCTGCCTTACGTGCTCTCTACCAACTCACTCCTCCCAAGCATCCTCTCATGGTCACCCTTTGACAGCTGAGGCAATGAGGCACACAAAGGTTGAGTCACTTGACCCCAGTCAGATTAGGACAGAGGCAGGATTTTTTTTTTTTGAGACTAGGTCTCGCTATTTTTGCCCATGGAACCACAGGCTCTCGTTGCCCGGGGTACCACAGACTCAAGCCATCCCCAGCCTCAGCTTCCCAGGTAGCTGGGATTACAGGCACGCGCCACCACGCCCAGCTATTTATTTTTGGAACTAGGTCTCGCTATGGGCCCCAGGCGGTATTCGAACCGCGATCCCTAGCCCCGGCCACTTCATAGGCTGAAGCTTACAGGCACGAGCCACCGTGCCCAGCCCAGAGGCAGGATTTAAAGCCAGCAAACACTACAGATCTTTCTCCAATTCTTAAAATATTCCTTTAGTTGAAGACTAATTTCTGAGACAGAAGAACGGAAGAACAGTAAGGGGGGAAAAATGCCTTGAGTGATTTGCTACAGCAGTACAGTCAGAAACTGATTCTCCCAAACACGCTTTCAGGCAAGGGTACTGATCATGCAAAACCAGGAAGTCGGAGACCCTAACCCCTGTCCCACAAACCAGCAGGGTAAACAGGAAGCGAGGCGGCAAGACCCCAGCTGCCCGCTTCCTAGCCGAGCTGGCTCGCCTCTATGATGCTATGTGCGCTCCAGGAAACGCAGGCATGGTGAAGAGGAAATGTGCATGCCATGTCCGGACAGAGGGTCACAGAGCCGGCCAGAAGGCGAGGGCCTGCAAGGGGTCACGCTGTCCCAGCCTCTGGGCTGGTGTCTGATGGGATGGTTCTCGCCCGCAAGCTCAAGAGTAAACGGTGTTCGTACCTTCCTCGGCGTGTTTATCCAGGCCAGATGGCAAAAGTGGGAATCCACGGAAACGGCAACAACTTCACAGTTCACGTCATGAAATTCATTCGCTTTGTCGCTAAAGGCGATAATTTCTGTGGGACACACAAAGGTGCTGGGGAAAAGGGCGGAAATTCTCATCAGGGAATTTGCAAACCGAGAGCAGGTCACCTAAGAACTAGCTGTTTTCTTTAAGGTGAAATTCGAGCATCCTCACTAAAACGAGGGGGGGGGGACACCAACCCCCGCATGGTGAGGAAAAAAATGTACTTCAGTAAATTAGCTTTCTAAGACAATGCATTGTATTATTTTTACTTCTGTTTTCCTCCATGCCACTGGAAACGTCAAGCCTGGGTGACAGGACAACGCTCCAGAGTCCACAAAAGAGCCAGGCTGAAGACCCACCCCCGGAGAGGAGGCCCATCCGTGTCCCTAGATCATGGCCTGTGACTCAGTCACAGACGCAAGCTGTGTAATCACCAAGGCCACCAGTGATACCAAGTCGGAAAGAGCTGTTCCCTTGACAAGAAGCAAACCAGGGACAGTGGGTTTTGCCTGGACGCCGGGGCCGGGCCTGCTCCAGGGACACATCAGATGACAGGAACGACACTTACAAATCCAAAGGGTAGAAGAAGAGCACCAGGTACTTCCCCTTAAAGTCATCCAGGCTCAGTTCCTTGAACTCTCCTTTGACCACAGCCGTGCCCTTGAAGTGGGGCGCATGCTCGGTGACGGCGGGGGTACTGCGTGAGGAGCCTGGGGAAAAGCAGCAGCGTCAAGCACCCGGCTGAGGCTAGCTAAACCTCAGAGCAGTTAACAAAATGAGCTCGGGGAGGTTCAACTCAGCATCTCGGGTGCACCCTTTTCCCTCCCGTAGCTCTAGATCCAGATGAAAGTGCTAGGGGAAACCACCAAAGACAGCGGGGCTGGAAGTCAGGCAGACACGAGGCTGGAGATGGCGTCTAAAGAGAGTGTGGATGTGTGTTTGCTTCGGCAGCACATATACTAAAAAAAAAAATTGGAACGATACAGAGAAGATTAGCATGGCCCTGCGCAAGGATGACACGCAAATTCGTGAAGCGTTCCATTAAAAAAAAAAAAAAAAAATAGAGAGTGTGGATGTGTCAAGTCCAGGTGGCGGAGGGGACCAGCACGGAGGAGCAGGGCAAGTGGAGCAGAACAGCGAGAGCACGTGTGTGGAAGGAGCGTGGGTGGGTGAGCAAGACTGGCCCTTAAATATCAGGCAGATGAGTCTGTTCTTAGGACGAGAGATAATGGAGTCACTGGCGGTTTTCATGTGGGCGATGGGGGATGAGTCGGCTGCTCTTAGCAGATTAGTCTGGCAGGGGATGCGAGGAGGTGGTTTCAGTTATCAGAGAGAGAGGTGTGGAGGGCAGGGATGTGGCAGAGACTGGAAGGGAGGAAAGGATGCAAGAGAAGTTCGAGCATCAGGACTGCTTCTCTCTGGGAACTCAGAACTCCCTGGGAACCTCTCCCTGGGCACAGGTCAGAATGCCCAGGCTTCAGAAACAGGGGGAGCTGTGTTGGGGGGGGAGGGCGTGGAGACAGGTGGCAAGAAAGCCACAGGCATCCAATCATTCCTAGAGATGGTTTCCAACTCCAGGGTAGTAAAGTTGTAAAACTTTTAAGAACACTGCACCCCAAACAAAGGCTTTACAAATTATATTCTCCCTACCGTTCGGTGCTTCTAAAAGGCTGGGCAGATCTGAAAGAGGCCTTTCCGGATACCACTCACCTGAGGCTGATCTGAGCAAAGCCCACACTCTAGAGAACGGAACATAAATGTCAAGGGACAGTCATGCCTCACGCAGATAGAAAGGAGTCCCTGAGATGCCCTGTGCTCACAGATATGAACCCAAAGGGCATTAGAGGAGACAGATATGAACCCAAAGGGCGTTAGAGGAGTCAGTCTCACCCCTTCATACAAAGCACCTGGGAGATGACATAAGGGGAGGTCACCTCTGTGATTCCCAACCCTGCCACATTAGAAGCACCTGGTGAAATGTCAGGACCTACATTCTATGGGTCTCACCCCAGTGATCAACTTCACGTGTCTGCCATGATACGGAGGTCGGGTTTGTTTGTTTGTCTGTTTGTTTTTGAGACTAGGTCTCGCTATTTTTGCCCATGGAACCGCAGGCTGTCGTTGCCCGGGGTACCACAGACTCAAGTCTTGCCCAGCCTCAGTTTCCTAGGTAGCTGGGATTACAGGCACGCACCACCACGCCCAGCTATTTTTTGGAACTAGGTCTCGCTACGGGCCCCAGGCGGGACTCGAACCACGATCCCTAGCCCCGGCCACTTCATAGGCTGAAGCTTACAGGCACAAGCCACAGTGCCCAGCCTCGGGCTTGTTCTTAAAAGCTCCCGGGTGAGTGAATCTAACATCCAGCCTGCCCAGGAAGGACTCCTATTTCCAATACCTGAGTCAAACCCAGCAGAACACTTACTGGTGCTAAAGGCAAGTTTTGCTTGAGAAGAACCAGGCCACAATGCCTTGGTCAAGCACAGCCTTCGAGAAGCAGCAGGCCTGAGGGCTGCAGAGGCAGAAATGCCCCAAGGAATGGCACTCACATGTCGGGCAACCTGGAAAGAAACATTTGTATTAGGGAACATTCCCACAAGGGTGGCTGAAGGCTAGGCCCACGCCTAGGGCCTCTCGGAAGGGCCCCAGGTTCTTGCTCCCGGGGCTCAAGTGCCAGGTCTAAAACTCTGAGGGCATGGAAGTGAGTTTCTTTGATCTTACTATTTCCATTTGCTTCTATTTTCTAGACCGTGGGAACAAGGTGATTGGGAGATGTTGGTCCAGGGGCACAAAGCCGCAGTTCTGTAGAGCAAATACATTGCATGATGACTATTAACGATGCTGTAGTGAATGGTGGAAGCAGGCACCATCACACACCATAAAATGGTGACTTGGTGGAGACGTTAGTTTTACTGCAGTAATCGTCTCATGACATACAGATACCAAATCATCCTGTTGTACCCTTTACAATTTTTACTAAAAAATATTTAAAAAATAAGATCACAAAGACTACCAGGTGGCAGGAATAAGGCTTCTTGCTCTTTTTTTCTTTTTTTTTTTTTTTGAGATTAGGTCTTGCTATTTTTGCCTGTGGAACCGCAGGCTCACGTTGCCCGGGGTACCACAGATTCAAGCAATCCCCAGCCTCAGCTTCCCAGGTAGCTGGGATTACAGATGCACACCACCACGCCTCAGCTATATTTTTTTGGAACTAGGTCTTGCTACGGGCCCAGGCGGGACTCGAAATGCGATCCCTGGCCCCAGCCACAGCTTCCTAGGTTGTGGCTTACAGGCATGCGCCACCATGCTGGGCCTAAGGCTTCATGCTCTTAAGCGCAACACAGCAGGTTCAAAAACCAAGGGGCCTTGGTCAGGCCTTCAGCAGCCTGGCCTGCTGAGCAAGTTCCCCTGGTCAAGGTTTTCCTTAGAACAGACAAGGCCCTTTCAGCCCTGCAGACAAGCACACAAACCCAGTCTCTGGGAAAGTCTGGACAGGGCTCAAGGGAAATGTTTGCTCAACCTTGGTGTCCAGAATTACTCAAGACAGGCTCGCAATGAACCATCAAGAGAAAGGCCAGGGTGAGAAGGGGTGTTTCCTGGGGGGTGCACAGGAGAATAGGGCTTTTCTTCAGAACACTTCTGTTACTCAGGACGAGGGTCTCCACCCAGCGTCTGGTAGGTGCTCAAGGCAACGCCTTGCAGACGTCATTCTAACTTAAGGTGAAGAAGGGAAACTGAGGCTCGGAGACGCGCAGTCACTTGTCCGAGGTCACAGATTCCGCTAAACAGCCGGCACGAAGGCCTAGGTAGTCAGCCTGCAGGGCCAGGCATGGGGGAGCAGCTGGCCCAGGGGACCCGCACTCCCAGCGGGCAGGGACCCCCGGCAAGCGCGAGGAGGCCTGGGGGAAGGGCGGTTCTGCGCAGGCGCAGGGAGCCTTCCCGCGAGGGCCCGTTACCCGCTGTCACCCTCCAAGAAGGGCGAAAGGACGCAGGAGAGCGAGATCCTATTTGGGAAGCACGGTTCAGGAGCCATCACAGTGTCCCCGCGGCCTGTGCCCAGTTCGCAGACACTTACCGAGGCCCGGAGTAACCTTCCCGCCGCCGCCGCCGCCATGTTCAGTGCGCGCGGGAGCCGCGAGGCAGACGCAAAAGTGCAGGGGGCGGGCCCGGCGGGGGCGGGACCCGGCGGGGGCGGGGCCGGCGGGGGCGGGGCCGGCGGGGGCGGGACCCGGCGGGGGCGGGGCTCGGAAAGGTGTGGCCCGGGTGAAGGGGCGGGGCCGTTCAAGGGGTGGGACCATCTAAGGGACGGGGCTGGCGAAAGTACTGGGCCCTAGGCGGGGAGCGGGCGGGAGAGCCATATCTCCCGCCCTTGGGGTCCCGACTGGAGTAAACGTTCCTCAGACGGGCTCCCGAGGGGAAAACGACCCGGGTAACTTCTGAGAAGCTGAATGCTTGTGAAAGGGACACTTTGACTCTATTTCTCTACCCAGGCTGACGGAGGGGGGGGAGGGGAGGCGTCTGGATACTTAGTTCCATATTTGCTAGTAGTTTTTTTGTTTTGTTTTTTTTTGTTGTTGTTGTTCATCAGCGAGGGTTATAACTACTTTTTATTTTTATTTATTTTTATTTTTTATATAACTACTTTTTGATGTTTTCTGTGAAAAGGTCACATTCCCATTTTGGCCCCGGGTAAACGCCCATCTCCCCACTCCCCCCTTCTCCATGAGATGGAATTAATTACTATTGTTTTTTTGTTTTGTTTTGTTTTTGAGACTAGGTCTCGCTATTTTTGCCCGTGGAACCGCAGGCTCTCGTTGCCCGGGGTACCACGGACTTAAGCAATCCCCAGCCTCAGCTTCCCAGGTAGCTGGGATTACAGGCGTGCGCCACCACGCCCAGCTATTTTTTTGGAACTAGGTCTCGCTATGGGCCCCAGGCAGGACTCCAACCGCGATCCCTAGCCCTGGCCGCTTCACAGGCTGAAGCTTACAGGCACGAGCCACCGTGCCTGGCGGAATTAATTACTATTGTAATTTTAGTCTATTAATAAGCTAAGTGGACCAGACACTTCAAAGTTTTGTTGCCCTGAGCGCTGTGTGGCCTTCTACTTCGGTCTCTTCCCAGTTGAGAGAATGAGGACAAAGTCAACATGTGGTTTCTGTCGGTAAGTAAAGCTCATGCTGGAGGTGAGCAGGGTACTTTGAAGCAAGCTCACCAAGAGATAAACATCACAAAGTGACATCATGGTAAATGCAATCAATTGCAGACACTTGAGTATTTTCCAAACATTCCATCACCCACATAGTTTCTTGAGTCTGCATATCACCTGCATATTATTTACTATTTTCTTTAAGTTACTCATTTTGTAAATTTAACTGATCGAAAGAGAACATTAAATCATTTCAATGGGAAAACCCTGTAACTTGCTATACATAGAACATACATAAGCAAATACATTTAACAAAGTATTTTCAGTTTCAAGTTGATACAGTTGCCTGGTGAAAGGCTGAGTCTTTTCATTAAACAGGGAAGGGGTGGGGAATAAGGGAGGGACTTCCATCTAGGATCACCTGAGGGTCTTTAAATGTGATCAGAAAGATCTAAGGAGCACTAAAAGAAAAAAAGTTTCATGCTTTGGGACTTGGCAGTATTGACTTTCTCTCTACTCCTCTGCATTGTAGTTGCTAAAACCATCTCGAGGGCCACTAGATGTCTGTAGCATGCTTTGAAAAAGATGTCTCTTTACCATTTCCCCTCAGCACCTGCCTTTCGTATATTTGGTGCTCATTATATGTGTGTGGAACACATATTTGAAAAGGAAAGGAGATGATATATTGGAACTCAAAACCAGACTTGTGTATTATAGACTATTCATGCATAAAAAGGAAATTAAGGAATGATACAAACTATAATATGGACAAACCTCAAAAAAATACTATGTAACATACGAAGTGAAAGTTGCCAGACCCAACAGGTCAGTGTTGTACCACTCGTATAATGAATCATATGATGAATCATGTCACTCCTATGAAATATATATATCTATAATAGGTAAACTCATGGAAAAGGAAAGCAAATTGGCATTTGTCTGGTATTGGGGTTGACTGCTTAATGAGTACCAGGTTTCTTTTGGGGTGATGAAAATGGTTTGGAACTAAATGTAGGAAATATCACTGGATGTGCATTTTAAAACATTTAATTTTAGTCAGGCACGTTAGCTCGTGCCTGTAAACTTCAGCTTACTAAGCAGCCGGGGCTAGGGATCGCGGTTCGAGTCCCACCTGGGGCCCATAGCAAGACCTAGTTCCAAAAAAATAGCTGGGCGGGGTGGCGTGCGCCTGTCATCCCAGCTACCTGGGAAGCTAAGACTGGGGATTGCTTGAGTCTGTGGTACCCCGGGCAACGTGAGCCTGCAGTTCCACAAAAATAGCTAGACCTAGTCTCCAAAAAAAAACAAAACATTTAATTTTATGCTATGTTATGTGAATGTTACCTCCTTTGGCTTTGTTATTATTGGCAAGCAACATTTTTTTTTTTTTTGAGACCATATCTGGCTATGTTGCCCAGGGTAGTCTTAAACCCGTGAACTCAAGCGATCGTCAGCCTCAGTCTCCTAGCTCTTGGATTACAGATGCATGCCACCACGCCTGGCTAGCAACATTTATTTTTATATAATACTTTTTACTTTCTAGTTTTCATTAACATTGATCGTATTTGTATAGTCAGACAAGCAACATTTATTGAGAGCTGACCATGAATCCCTAGGCTGAATGAGGTATCTCTTGGATGATCACAATACCCTGTGGGACAGTTACCATTTTGATATACTTTCCCTGGCCCCCAGTTACCATTTCATAGGCGGAGACACTAGGCTATGTAATTGGCCAACTCTCACAACTGGCAAGGAGAGGAGTCAGGATTTAAAGCCCAGAAGCTGAGGCAGAGCTCCCCCTTTGCAGTATTTTTGGAGCAGAAGGGTTTGTTGGGGCCTGACAGGAGATTGGGGTGTGGCTGATGCTCTGTCCTTCAGGGGAATGATCCCCTTTGCAGCATCCTATACTCTCCACTCTTCCACCTGAGTGGTTTCTGAGATGTCTCCAGACATTGCCAAATGTGCCCTGGGGGACAAAGTCATCCCCAGGTCTCTGCTTGGGTAGTTAATGACACAGGCTCCAGAACCACCAGGAGGTGGAATCAAATTCCTGGTCTGTCAGTTGTCATCTTGGAGGGTAGGTGGCATGGCCTAGGTATCCCCAGACTCTCCATGTGGACCAGGTGGCCAGGAAGGAGGGAAGGGCACCGTTCCTGCTATAGGAATCTGCACACGTACAGTTAGCACGGACTGCTCATACACACTAATGGCTGATTACCTGACTTCTGTAAGCTTACTTAAAACTGAGAAAAGTAGGGCCGGGCATGGTGGCTCGTGCCTGTAAGCTTCAGCCTATGAAGTGGCCGGGGCTAGGGATCGCGGTTTGAGTCCCGCCTGGGGCCCATAGCGAGACCTAGTTCCAAAAAAATAGCTGGGCGTGGTGGCGCGCGCCTGTCATCCCAGCTACCTGGGAAGCTGAGGCTGGGGATTGCTTGAGTCCGTGGTACCCCGGGCAACGAGAGCCTGCGGTTCCATGGGCAAAAATAGCGAGACCTAGTCTCAATAAAAAAAAAACAAACAAACAAAAAAACTGAGAATAGTGACAATGCCAAAGGAGGGCTGGACATTGGTGCCATGAGGTGTGCCAGGGTCAAGGTCAAGGCTGAACGTGATGAAGACCAGGCACATCCATGGTGGTGGGCTGTGCTGATGGGCTGTTTGCCGGTGACGGTCTCTGTGTAGTTCATCATAAAAGAGGCCAGCTCGAGATGCACTGGCAGAACAGTTTCTTCAGGGCGCTGTACCATTGTTCTCTCAGACCTATGGCCAGAGATCTGAACAATAAAAGCACTTAGACAGTGAATTCCCATCTCCACTCACTGGCATCTGCAGTGATGGGCAGCAGCAGAAGCCAGTCTGATTCCAGTGTCAAGACCAGTGGTTTTGAAGCCAGCTGCGGTGGCGCACGGCTTTAATCCCAACCTAGGACAGCAGGCTGAGACTGCGAATCGCTTGAGTCCGAGACCCACCCAGGGCGACATAGCAAGACCTGGTCTCAAAAAATAGCAGGGCATGGTGGCGCACACCTGTAATCCCAGCTACCTGGGAGGCTGAGGCTGGAGATCATTTGAGTCCCGGGTACCCCAGGCAACAAGAGTCTGTGGTTCTCTGGGCAACATACCAAGACCTAGTCTCTAAAAAAAAAAAAAAAAAAGACCAGTGGCTTTCATTTTCTACATCTTAATTTACACATCTGTAAAATGAGAACGACCGTACATGGCCTCAAAGCATTAACCATCAGCACTGAGATAATACAGACTGTTTAGGAGGTACAGGATACCTGGGGAGTGTTCAACAGATATTAGTTACTGTTTTGCCTGTGAGTGCACACACGTTTTCATATAAGTACCGCGTGCTAACTGATTGTGCCACTGGAGCTCCTACACACCATGTTTTCAAACCACTGGCGTAGACTTTGAATACATCCTGTTTGCCCACAAGTGCCTCCTGCTTCTCGGGAGAGAGGGTGAGGACACTTAGCCGGGCACGGTGGCTTGTGCCTGTAAGCTTCAGCCTATGAAGCAACTGGGGCTGGGGATCATGGTTCAAGTCCCGCTCAGGGCAACACAGCGAGAACTAGTCCCAAAAAATAGCTGGGCGTGGTAGTGCGCACCTGTAATCCCAGCTACCTGGGGAGCTGAGGCTGGGGATTGCTTGAGTCTGTGGTAGCCCGGGCAATAGGAGCCTGTGGTTCCATGGGCAAAAATAGCAAGACCTAGTCTCAAAAGAAACAAACAAACAAAGAAATAAAGAAAGGTTGAGATACTTGTAGAACACTGATCTCCCAACAGGCATAAGGCTCCTCCCGCACCTCGAAGGCCAGGAAGACCAGGAGAGGTAGACCCCGGGGACTCTCAGCCCATGACAGCTTCACGTTTGTTCCCTCCCTCCCTTCTCCTGGACTCTGCTCTTACTCACTTGAACATTGTTTTCTTTTAAAGCTAACTGGGGGGAGAATAAGGGTGACCACATGGTTAGCCTCTTATCAGATCTCCTCTGCCTGAAACGAATAAATTTATTTATTTATTTAGAGACTAGGTCTCGCTATTTTTGCCTGTGGAACCGCAGGCTCACGTTGCCCCGGGTACCACGGACTGAAGCAACCCCCAGCTTCAGTTTCCTGGGATTACAGGTGCACGCCACCATGCCCAGCTATTTTTTGAGGACTAGGTCTTGCTATGTGCCCCCAGTGGGACTTGAACCATGATCCCTGGCCCTGGCCACAGCTTCCTAGGCTGCCGCTTACAGGCACGCGCCACCATGCCTGGCCCTGAAATAAATTTGCCCATGAGTAGAACAAAAACTGGCCCATGCCTAAGATAGATGCAAATTTTAGGTTCTTGCTGCAAAGCAACCAGCCCATTTGTGACGCCAACTGCAGCACAAGCATCAGCCTCTTGGTAGGTTCTTTATGAGTCCTAGCGGTTACACAGGCACACCAGGCAGGGCTGGCCAGCGCCAGCTCCAGGGCCCGGGAAGCTGGGAGGCAGGCAAGCCCCCAGCCCCCAGCCCCCAGCCCCCAGGAATCTTCACCTTCCTTCTCTGGCCTCTTTCTCTCTCTGGCATTTTCTCTCTTCTCTTTACCCCATGCTCGCTCTCATCCGTGCTCCCTACCCGGGATGACGCAGCCTTGTCGCGTCGCTCCCCAAGCCCAGGCGAGCCCACTTATGCTTGTGCACACCCACTGGGCCAGGGGTAGATGCATCATGGGGAGGGCGCAGCGCCACAGGTGCTGGTCGTAAGAGCTAATGACAGAAGAGTGACAACCCTGGGAGCTCACCCTACACGATCCTTTTGGGATCCAGTCATTTGGGAGGAGTTCTTTTTCCTTTTGAGACGAGGTCTCGCTGTTTTTGCCTGTGGAACCGCAGGCTCACGTTACCACAGACTCAAACCATCCCCAGCTTCAGCTTCCCAGGTAGCTGGGATTACAGGTGTGCACCATCATGCCCAGCTTTTTTTTTTTGGAACCAGGTCTTGCTACGTTGCCCTGAGTGGGACTCAAACCACAATTCCCAGTTCCAGCCACGGCTTCCTAAACTGCCGTTTACAGGCATGTGCCACCATGCCCGGCCTGGGAGGAGTTCTTTTTGTCACATGGAAAGAGTTTCTCTCTTTGGTATTAACTTGGGCCTGGCATTGGTATGTTTTCTTTTTAACATGTGGTTTAGTTTTCACTTTTGTAACAGCTTTCTGTGTGTCTTGTTGCCTTGCCCGTCCAGGTAAGTCACACCCGGACATTTGGTCAGTTTTATCTCCGTAAACCTTTATTCCCATCGGCATTTCAGGTGTGTTCAACAAAGCCTTACTGTTTTCTTGATGCCAATAGCAGCCCAATTCCCAGCTTGTCCGGCTGCTGGAGAGGAAGTCTCGTTGCTTATCGCCTCTTTTCCAAACAGGAAGCCGAGGCACTTGCCTCTGATTCAAGACTTCAAGTCCCAGCAGGATTTCTGGGCTCTGGGGCATCGAAACAGAGATCTCCGGAGAACAGGTTGGTCCGCTCTGCTGGTCTCTGTGTAAAAGCCAATCTCCCTTGACCCCAAGCGAATGAATGAAATCCCTAGAATGTCAGACCCAGAGGCCCAGGAGGAACACTACAGAGGAGTCTTCCAACGGGCTGCTCAGAACTGCGGAGGGCCAGGCGCGGTGGCACACGGCTTTAATCCCAGCCTAGGACGGGAGACTAAGACTGGGATCGCTTGAGTACATGGGTTCGAGACCCACCTGGGGCAACATAGTGAGACCTAGTCTTAAAAAATAGCTGGGCATGGTGATGTGCGCCTGTAATCCCAGCTACCTGGAAGGCTGAGGCTGGGGATTGCTTGAGTCCGCGGTACCCCCGGGCAACGTGAGCCTGCGGTTCCACAGGCAAAAATAACGAGACCTGGTCTCAAAAAAAAAAAGAAAGAAAGGAAAGAACTAAAAGAACTGCAGAGGGAGCAACCTCTGCCTCCCCTCAGGCCGTAGAGAGAGATTTCCCCAGGAAGGGTTGAAAAGAAGACCACCATGATGGCCACCTGATCAGTGCTCCCAGACACCTCCTGCACCACCCAGGGCTCCAGAGCCCTCCAGGGGCCAAGAAGGGGTGTGCCCATGCCTTTCTGCTCTCATAACTCTTGCTGTAAACATGGAATTTTCTATTGCATCGTCTAGGTTCGAAGTCTTCTATGTGTTCCCTCTGAGGATCAGGATCATGTCTAACTCGCCTCTGTGGTCCCAAGGGCTGGGCTAGTGCCCGGCTCAGAGCAACAGCTCAGAAAAAGATTGTCAAGTGAATAAGCCGTGGCTGACATGGTGGCCAAAATGTTCTTTCCATATGCGTTCTGGAAAAAAACCGTCTTTTTATTCAGCTTCTTCCAGCTGTCTCAATAAGGAGACAGATTGTTCCCCGAAAGGAAAAAAAAGACAAACTGACCTTGTCCTCATTAACAAAAGAATAGAAAATGACTGAGATTCTCCCTTTTGAGTTTGGGCAAAGACTTTGTGGACCCAGTTGAGGGAAAGGCAGATGAAAAGATACATGCTACTTTTTATGATGATTGGGAAAATACCTCCCTGGAACCACAAGTGAATATTCTGGTAGCTCAGGCTGCAATTAGAGATGGCAAACATTACTTTGGGTTTTGCTGAGTTCTTCCTCTTTCCATGGCAAAAAGCATTCATTCTTTTTCTTTTTTTTTCCCCACTGCGCCCCAGATTCAGCTCTCTCTGGGGTTCGGGGAAGATGAAGCCTCACTACTGAGTCATGTCTCCTAGAATCTTATACCCCCACATCCTTCCCCAGCAGCCTTCCCCCTGCATGACCTTGTGCTGTTTTATTTGCACTCAGAGTAATGGGGGGGGAGGTAGTCCAGCTATCCTCAGTTTGACCCCCCAGGGTTGAACTTTCAGCCTGAGGGTCTCCCCTAAGACCACTCATCTTCCAGGTTCCTATGAAACTGGAGAGGGCACGGGCCACACAGTAGGTCTTCAGTTATTTGGTGTCAGCATACTGTGTGTTCCCTGCTCCACCCACCTCCCAGCCCCCAGTGACTTTCTCCTGAGCTCCCTCTTTGTTGCTGAGCCCCAGGCTATACCTCCCCCACTTGAAAAATCAGACTTTTTAGAGAAGTTTTAGATTCACAGCAAAACTGAGTGAAATTCAGAGTCCTCTCCCTGTGTTCCCACCCCTGTCAAACAACCTTCCCACCAACACCCCAGACCAGGGTGGTAAATGTGTTATGCTAACCCAAAAATTCAGGAGGCTATTAAAAAGGCCTTGTTTGGGATTAAAGAATTGATTTCTGTGGTGCACAGACGCCGGTAAAAACCCTGAAAAGTGTTCTAGGAGAGAGTTTAGGGGTTTTAAATGAAGAAAAGACAAGTTAAGTGCTTAAAGGAAAGAATTAGTGACAACAAGTTCCAACTCTCCTTGACTCTACAAATCTGCTTAGTGGTTTTCTGGAAAAACTGAGAAGGGAACCAAGTTCTACCCTGAGTTAAAGGTCCATAATCCCCAGTTTTCTGACAATAGTGTGGCCCAGTTCAAAGGGCCTTGACCTAGTTCAAAGGCGACAGATAATATAATTTCCGGATGATGGCTCCCAGCTCTGTTTTAAAAATGGTATCACAGGAGTCAACTTTTCACAGTCACAGAGCAATGAATTGATGATGTCATCATCTCCTAAAATCCCCAGGGTGCACTCGTTTTGCTGTGTAGTCTCTGGATTTAACAAACATTTAAAGACGTGTCTGCCATGGGGTGAGGGTGGGGGGTAGGAGGGTAGGGTAATCACATGACTGGTTTCACTGCCCTGTGAATCCTCTGTGCCCTCCATTCTCCCTTCCCCCAACCCTCTCCCCTTTTCAGAGCCCTATGTCCAGCCCAATCTGGCCAGTGTGCCAGCCCCTGCAATCGGAAGTCTCACATCCCACAAGCTTAACAAGCACAGAAACAAACTCTTGCTTTCTCTTCTCAACCCTGTCCCTTGCCTTACCCCACTCAATCAGCCCCCAAGGAATCCGTGGTCTGTCCCTCATCCCCACGGCTACCACCTCAGCCCAGGCCACTCACCTTCCTCCTCTGGAATCATTTCCATTTCTCAGGGTCTCTTGACGGTCAGAAAAGCTTAGGCTACTTCCATGATGTGAGATCCATTTTAAAAGGGAAAAAAACCACAGAAGCCAGGCAACTGTGAGTGCCTGGCCTCCCACACTCCCTGCCACCTCTTTGGGCTGCAGGGATCCTGAACTGCTTGAACCCCTGTCTGTGTGCTGAGGTCTTGCTTTAGTTGTTTTTTTGCTTTTTTTTTTTTTTTTTTTTTTTTTTTTTTTTTTTTTTTTGAGACCAGGTCTTGCTGTTTTTGCTTGTGGAACCGCAGGCTCGCGTTGCCCGGGTACCACAGACTCAAGTAATCACCAGCTTCAGCTTCCCAGGTAGCTGGGATTAAAGGCGCACGCCACCATGCCCAGCTATTTTTTTGGGACTAGGTCTTGCTATGTGCCCCCGGCAGGACTTGAACCACAATCCCTGGCCCCGGCCGTGGCTTCCTAGGCTGCTGCTTACAGGCATGCGCCACCATGCCTGGCCTTGAGGCCTTTCTTTAGAAAGGATGGTTGAATAGGCCGGGCACGGTGGCTCGTGCTTGTAAGCTTCAGCCTAAGAAGCGGCAGGGGCTAGGGATCGCGGTTCGAGTCCCGCCTGGGGCCCATATAGTGAGACCTAGTTCCAAAAAATAGCTGGGTATGGTGGCGCATGCCTGTAATCCCAGCTACCTGGGAAGCTGAGGCTGGGGATTGCTTGAGTCTGTGGTACCCTGGG
>PVHY01019764.1:0-26780 GCA_004024945.1 Uropsilus gracilis | reverse complement strand
ACTTCAACATTGTCCAAAACCTTTCTCAGTATTGTCCAAAGTCCTTTCCCAGATTGCCTCAAATATCCTCAGTCTCTCAGTCCTAATCGTCTCACCAATGTCCAGTCAGAATCCATATCCAGACGCTTGAAGACATATTCCTTTGACTGCTCCTCCTTGTCTTCCATGCTGTCTTCTCCTTGTCACCTTCAGGTAGCAGGAACTCCATGGTGCCGAACCAGCAAAGTTCACTTTCTTCTCACGCCTAACTTTTGCACGGCCTCTTTCAGACACAAGTCAAACTCAGCAAAACAAACTCCAACATGGAGTTCTAATCTGCAAACTCCTTAACTGCTTTCAGCACACATGCTGCCAGCCTGAGCCAGCCAAGGGTTGCAGGCCCTCGGTGGCCACATGGCCAAGCTCACATGGCTCACATCTTTACAAGATGGCCAATTCCCATCTCTCCTCTATTGAACCTCTCTATCCCCTCTCCATATTGGAATCCCAATCGAATCCAATAGAATCCTTCTCTTTGTTTACACACCCTTTATATACCCTGATTTCCCGCCTTTCAGGAAACCTGTTTCACCTTGACCATTTCACTTCTTTCTCCCCTGCATCCCCCTGAAGGGAAATTCCAACTAAGGTCATTCTCCCATTTTAGCATACCTGTTCTTGAAATCTGCAATCTTAAACAGGAGACAATGGGGGGGGGCACACCCTATCAATAGGATAATTTGAACATCACCAATTATTGTGACTTCAGTTTTTTCATGTGCGTAAAGTGAGTGTGTGTGATGAATGGACATGGTGGCTAGCTTGAATGACCATTAAGATTCTTTCTTGGCTTGACATTCTATTATGTTAAGATGGGGAGCTGAGCCCAAAGAAAGAGCAAAGCACAGGACATTGAGGTCAGCAGGGAACTTGAAAGTAGAGTTAAATATTTAAAATAATATTTTCTATTGAGAAGTATCATATTTACTTAAAATATTTTTTTGGTTGGACTCTATCAGATATGTCCATTTAGACTTGTTTACAAGGAAATACCACATGCAGTGACAAGTGTATGTGTATGTGTGTGTGTCCTTTGATAATTTACTTGCTGTTTCATTTTAAAGCTTATTCTCATGATACACATTTCTACATTTTGGTTAATTCACAGTTCATGACTTTATACACTGTAATAACTACAATTAATCACATATTAAAGCACATTAAAATCTTATGTTAAGAACAACACGAACAATTGAAAACTTTTGCACTAAAAACATTCTCTTTCTGTTGGTTTCACCATCCACTCAATTTTCTGAATAGTTATAAGCCAGCCATTCAGCAAAGAAATTATATAGAAAATTTTTTCAACAGGAACTACAGGGTGTTTTGAGAGTTTAAGCCACAAAGATCATATGGTCTTTGACACTTACTGCTTAAAAAGAAATAGTATAACTGTTGTACTTAAAAGTGCTAAAATTGATTTAAGACTGTGTTCTAGTATTTGACCTATAATAATATTTGAACCTTAATATATGAAACATGAAAATTCACAGAAGCAGTCCAATCTAGCAGTGCCAGATTGTCACTGACAATCTTTAACTTCATAAAATGTTCATGACATTAAGGATTAACCATGGAAAAAATAATTGAAAATTCCCCTGGTAGCTTCAAAAATATGATGGGCTTGGAAGAGTTATGGATTCTGGCCCAAAGGAACTGAAGTGGGAAGGTGGAGGTTTTATAGAAGAGTAGAACAATATGGCAGTGGGATTCAATGGTGACATGAATCAATATTACTCACTGCCTTAAAGTGGTTTTCAAGGTGGTCTGTAACAGCAATTGGCAAAGCTTTCACCCACCATACACTGAGATTCAGAAGTGACTTTCTAGTACTTTGATAGCTCCTCAAAATAAAGGATTACTGTCATTTATTCTGTCCCTTCCCTAACTACTGTTTCAAAGACTGAAATGATGACCATCAAGACTATTTGTGTGTGTTAGTCTTTGAATTATTTTTTGCTAGGTGTATCATACTCATCTCAAACATGACATAGCAAGACAGAACTCTGTCTTCCATCTCTACATCTCCCAATCGGTTTCTTTCCCATTTCAGTAGTTGGCATAACAGTCTACCCAGTTTCTCAGTTTCAATCCCACAAGTTAGCCTTGAATCATTTTGTCATTTACTTCCCATCTTCTAATTGTTCACCACCTGTAAAATGTATTGTGAAACCACCCACTCTTGTTCTTCTCATTGTCACTTTAATTCAAGCCAGCCAGCTCTGTATTGGGAAAGCATGTGTCAGTCACTGTTCCAGCCCAAACAATTCTCCACATAGCAGCCATGGTGACTGTAGCGTGAGTGAGTTGGTCAGACTTTTTCCTCCATTAGCCTGTATAATAAGCATCTGTAATATCAAGCCCTCCCTATGGTTGTGTGTACATGACTGACTCAGTGGGGCTTGTGCATGTGTGAGTGGATTCCTGAGAGGAGAGGATCAAACAGTGTCATCACCCCAGGAAGAGTAGTATGTAATAGTAGAGCACAAGCATGAGAGAGAGCATAAGAGAGACAGAGCACTAGAGAAACTGAGAGAACACCAGAGAGAGAGGTGGGAGAAAGAATGTGAAGATTTCTGGGGGGTTTGGGGACTCACCTGTCTCGCTGCCCCCAACCTCCCCCCCAACCATCCATAGCACTGACCCTACCATACCTTGGCTGGTGTCTGTGTAACTGCTAGAATCAATGAAGTACTTAAGCAGATTGGTGAGCCTGTAACTTATATTACAACTGGGGACACACATGGGATGGTTCAACACAGATAATGCATGCCAAGTAGCATAGATGGAAGGACTATTCAATACAGAACATGATCTTTTGAAAAGCTGGATATGAAGAGGTCACACCTGTACTGTTTCCTCCACTGGATGTCCACGGCACTGTGAGTAAAGACCCAGGTTAAGGCCAAGGTTATGAAGCCATGTGTCCTGCCTTTTCTCATGCCTTTAACCTCCTCTTGCAACCTCTGCCCATCATTCACCATGCTCCAGTGGCATAGGTCTCTCTGTCCTTGACAAGAACAAGGCTTAGTCATGTACTAGTTCTTTTTTAGTAGTAAACATTCTGCTCTTTGAACCTCAGAAAACTGGCTCCTTCATGTCTATCTGGCGGTATTTCAACCATTCAGTGAGGACTTGATTACCCTGCCTAAAAGAATACCCATCCCAAACCCTCTTATCTCTATGATATCACTTTGTTTTATTTCACACTAAGCACTTATCCTTATCTGACATATTTGTTTTTTGTCTGCTTTTTGCTGGAATGGCAAATCCATGTTAGTAGGTTTCTTGTTTTGGTCTTTATTGCAGTACCTGTCTTGAAACAGTGTCCAGGAAATGGTAGGAGTCCTTGAATAATTAATAACTGAATAAATAAAATTTCCATATTTCTACCTTCTTTCCTATACGCTCCTTTTAGTGAGAAAGCAAAGCAAACCCTATGGATGTTGACAAGGGTGATAAAAGAAGGTAAGAAAGGCATAAAATGTGACCTCAATGTCATTAAAAGTCTTGCCAACGTACTACCAGGCACCAGAGCATGTAGGAAGTCTAAATGTAGGGAGGCCTGAGTATCCATTCCACTTTACTTAGTATCATGGCCTTGATAAATGATATCAGAGTTGACATGACAGAAAATGAAACAGCAAGTTTGAGATCCCTGTTCAGAGCTAGTCAAGGGTTGCCATATTAGCCTCACCTTTCTCACAGGTCTAGAGCAAACGCACTGTTTGGGTAGATTGACCTTGTTCTGGGGACTCTGCCTAGTGGGGAATGACCTTGATATGTCTTGATATGTTCAGATGAGTTTCTTTGACTTACACACATATACAGTTCTGACCTTTAGAAGATACACAGAGCAACAACTGTGCTTTGGGACACAGCAAGACTCTAAGTCTCATCTCAAGGTGTTTGGAAAAGGGTGACATATACCAAGAAAAATTAGATAATCCTGAAAGGAAAAGGTTTAAAATGTTACAAAGTAACAGTGTATACAAGTGTTAAGTACTACACTGATGAAACAAAGAGAGATAACTGAATAAAACTGATTTAAGAGTGTTTAATTCACATTTTACCAAACTATGTAAGACAGACAGGTTATGGTAAGACTGGGAAGAAACTTTATATATTTTATATATATATAATATTTAGTTGCAATTGATTGAGAAATATATATAAAACATAACATATATATTATATATTATATAATATAACATATATTATATATATAATGTTTACTTGCAATTGATTGAGAAAAGTTTTATATATGCAAATTACTGATTTCTATACTTTATGCAAATTACTGATTTCTATATATATACATATATATGCAAATTACTGATTTCTAAAGTTGAATCACATTCAACTAGTGACAATTAACCAATGTATTGTTTAAATTTCAAAATAATGCACTAAAGGCTAAAATGTTTTTACATTGCTAATTAAGATTTTTATTAAAAAAATGACTCATAGTCTTATTTTTCTATTTGCAGATTTATATTCATCTCTTTACTCCTGGGGCTTGTTTCCCCAGACACATATTATATAATTCTTTCCTCTTTTCTATTCTTGTGTTGCCTTCTTTTTTATTTAGCACCTTAGAAAGAAAGAGCCCAACCTAGTCACATTTATTTTCTTTTAAGTTCAGCAGCTCTAATGAAAATCTTAGAAAGAGAGAAATTTGAAACCATTTGTTTAAATGACATGCTGGGGTTGGTTACCTGGTGATTCAAGTTGTTTATACTCTTGGTATCACCTGAGATTGGATTGTGATAAATGCACACAATTACAGCTGCATAATTATGATGAGGTCCTACCTTGCTTCAGGCAGCAAGTAAATTTTGGGAATGTGCTGTGAGCTGTTCTCCACAATTCTTTTGAAAGATGGTTGACCCTCTTTAGAGCTCCCTTTCAAAGCTATACAGGCTCTTTTGAATCATTAGAGAAAATGGCTAGAGTGGTAGAGGACTTCAAAGGTACACTTCAGCATTCTATTGCTTTAAACTTACATAATTTCCTAAAGAGAATTTCTTATGACTCAAAATACAAAGTAAATGCAGGATAAAGTTATTATAATTTCTCCTAAAAAAAAAACAAAAACAAAAACAAAAACAAAAAACACGCCTCATTTTTGTTATTTAGACAAATTTGATATTTCTGTTTTCATTCATTTGCACATCTTAAGTACAGAAGTTCTTATCAAGGATTAATAGAGTTACTAGGGTTGTTTCTTAATAAGACATTTGGTGGTTGAGTAACTGCTAGAGCTGAATTCTTTATCAGAAAGATTTTACCAGGCAGCTGAATATTTCACTGTCTTTTCTCTGTCTAGTTAACAAGGGAGAATAAACCATTGAGACGAGTATAAATACATATCCAGAGTATACTGTTGCAATTTAAAAAGTGTTTCTGGAAATGTTATATGAGGATTTTATGGTTTGAGAATGCTTTCAATTTTCAAATTCAGAATTTATATCATACCCATTAGGGTTTTGAAGACCTTTGGAAATAAAACCCTCTTTTCTACCTTAAAACTTATGTCTGAAACTGATTAACCTCATGAAACTCCCCCTTAAGTAGGGGAAAATTTTGTAAAATCTGGGGTTTGCAGCTGAACCAAGACCACTGGTATCTTTCGTCATATTTATTTATATCTGGCAGCACATCCTGGTCCCGTAGCTCTTCTGTGTTCCTTGAATTGCAGATGGTAAGCATATACCATCTGGGTATATGGAAGAGTATATGGAAGTGTGTCTAGACTTTTTGTTTCTTCATATATATTGCTTCATTTGATTTTCTCAGTGTAAGAAGAAATACCTGAATCTACTCCTGGTATAAGACACATCTATCTTGACAGTAGGTAGTCTTTAAGTGCAGCCACTAACATCCTGTTAAATTTTAGCACAGCTCAGAAAAATGTGTTAGTTTTTTATTTTATTGGTTCCATGTAATTAAGTTTATTTGTTTACACAAAGCAGAGTGATATTCTTATTTATTGCTACCTCCTGAGGTATTTCAATAAAATAAACATTCTATTCATATAATAAAAATATTGGCATTCTTTTTGGGTGCTTCTTTTCTTTTTTTATAATATATATGTGTATATATATATATATATAGATATATAGATATATAGATATATATCTCACATCTTTGTATTTTCCAGGGTTCACCACCACACCCCCTCCCTAACCATTCCCACTCATATCCCCCCCCCCCATTGTGTACTTTAGTTAGGTTGTAAGCTTGTTTTGACTTATCCTCCTGGCCTTTTGTTTGTTTTTCCTATATCCCATATATTAGTGAAACCATTTGTTTCTGTCTTTAACTTTTTGACTTGTTTCTGCCAATATGATTCCTTCTAGGTACATCCATATTATCTCAAATTCATCAAATTTGTGATTTTTAATTGATGAGTAATATTCCATTGTGTATATATATACCACATCTTTTATATCCATTCATCTGTTTTTGGACATTTGGGTTGTTTCATGTCCTTGCAGTTATAAATAGTGCTGCAATAAACATTCAAGTACAGGTGTCCCTCTGTATAAGTATTGAGGTCTCCTTTGGGAGATTCACAGCAGAGCAATTGCTGGGTCAAATGGTAGTTCCATTTTCATTAGTTTGATGATCTTCCTCCACACTGCTTTCCATAGTGGCTGGATGAGTTTACATTCCCACCTGCAGTGTCAGAGTGTTCCGTTCTCTCCACATCCACACCAGCACTTGTTGTTGTCCATTTTTGTGATGTGAGCCATTCTTACTAGTGTAAGGTGGTATCTCATTGTGGTTTTGATTTGCAGGGTGTTTCTTTTCTTTGTATGGTTTTTCATATACAAATTTATTTAGTAAGTCAAAACTACCCTTGGTACTACAAAGTAATTTACTTTAAATAGAAGCTCAAGAAAAATTCGATTAACAATGGGAAACATTTTTCCTATGTTAATATGTATTGTGATCATTGATATATAACTATTTTTTTCTTTCTTCATCTACACTATAGCAGTGAAAATAAGATTGACTTCAACTCAATGCTATATAGATTGGGCAATGTAGAGAGGTGTGTTAATTTGAAACTTGCTAACTTTAAATTGAATTTGCTTGATAGTCTTAAATTGACCCCTATTATCTTAAAAGTCAGGGTCATGATTTATCCATAGTCCATGAAAAACATAAATTAATATAATGAAATGATTCAGAAGTGGAGGGAAGGAACTGTATAATAAAGGACATTTAATATCATCTTAACACTTCAGTATTTCAAGACCATAAGAGATCTTGTGGCTCAAGGGTTTCTACATAATGGCAGCCTCAAGGCTGAAGAGGATGAAGGAATTGTTTCTATTATTTATATGAAGCAAGGACTTTTGCTCCTAAACTTTCCAAACTTCTAGGATCAATATTCCTTTAACTGTGAATGGGAAGAAATGGAACTTCTTTTGAATATGTATTTTTTTATTCTAGTATATTTCTTATAAGTTTTTTAAGAGTTAGGCAACATACACATGCTTAAGATAAATATAATATTTATTTCAGAGTTGAGGAAACTGGAGTCTAGGTAAGCTAAGCAAACATTCCTGATCACAGTTATTAGGACAAGCTAAGATAAAAAGTAGGTCCCTCTGATTCTAAATCTCATATTCTTTCTCTTGTGGGATGCTATCAGTGTACTGGAATCTTTGCTTTCTTCTATTATCCTTACTATTTAAAATATTTAGTCATCATTTAATGTCTTGAATATGCTCCAATTTTTCTAGGTCCTGAATGAGAGTGGGACCCAACTCTGTTTAGAGTCCTCTAATAAAGGGCAGGTCCATGTCTGAAGGACATGCTCCTACCTGGAGCAGATACTATCACAATATTTTTCCAAAAATTTTCAGTGAAATGTGAAAGTGAATATCAATATCAGGCTTAAAATGTAACAGAAAGAGGATAGAGAGTTTAGTTGACCATCTGTGGCCCAACAAATGTGGGAATTTTAGCTTCAACTATTATATTTATAAATGTTTATGGAACCCCAAAGCTCAGGCTGGCCTAAGGGGATTGAGATTTAACAGGACTTGTCTATTGGGGTTGGAGAATTGGTGACCTCAAGTTAACTTAAATGTTGATTTATTTGGCAGAAGGGGATGTTGGAGGTATTCGGTCTTTGTTTAATGGAAATCTCCCTGAACCTCTCTGCCATCTAGGATGCATGGACTGAAGGGCTGGAATACAACTGAAGAAACTCAAAGGCTTATGTGAGATAGAGAGGGATGGGCAAAGAGGTTCACAGTGATGCAGTGTGACTTGTAGGGGTAGGATGATGGTCCCACCTCTGTGTTGTGAACAGCATATTCTGGTACATCTAGATGCCGATGCCAATATTAAGTTCCAGTGCTTGTTTGATGGTGCACCAAAGGCACACTCAGAAATGGTGGTAGAGTGACATGTAGGTGAAGGATATAAGCACACGAAGATGGAATTTCCTTGTGTACCACACACCACAAGAGAGGAATCTATGACATCTTCTTAGACTTCCAGAAATATCCAGGGCAAACTATAGGAATTCATTGGTGAGTGTTGAGGGTCATATTTGGGTTATCACTTTTTGTCTCCCTCCCCTGGGTTATTATTTTTATCTAATAATCTGAACACATCTGCATCCATTATACAATGAACCATGGGACCATTTACATCATAATTTATGGAGACTGTTAATCTTTTGAAAGCAAAACTTTAGCACTGCAAAACTTACTGGCTGGAGAATTAGGAAGTTGGTTAAGAATTCAAGTAAATCAGAGGATTAGGAGTTTCTGCATTGCAAAGGAAGGACCCACATTTTCTGGCCACAGGTTGATATTGTTGATCTAGAAAAATCATGGGTCATGGAACCTCTCATATTCTATTCTAAAAGCAACATTCAACTTCCTTTTCCTTCTGTTTCACACTTACTTTAATGGAGAGTTTCAAACTTATATTCAGTATTTTTAAGACACTGAGACTAGTAGTCCTTGTCTTCACTTCTTTTTCTTATATAACTGGAAGTTGTTACTATGTCAAAATACATTAGTGAAGAAACTACCTTTAAATCTGAGTTCTCATTTTTGTTTACTCTGTGTGTGTGTGTGTGTGCGTGCATATGTGTCAGTTCAATACTCCACCTGTGCAGAGTTATTTTCTAGTAATCTACTTTAACCTTAATTATTTAATAGAGTGTAACTTTATTCCTTTCATTAGCAGTTCTGTTGTTTTTTTTTAAGTTTATCCACCCTATGTACTGTTGGGCCACCATCAATAAACCTACTCCATCTACACATGGTCCAGTGCAATTATAAAGTTTTTAAAAAAAAAGCTAAATGAGGAAGAGAGTTGGAATGTGTATGAAAAAGATATGTGTGTGAAAGCTCCAGTTGTATGTCTCATGCTTCAATTCCAGACTGGAATGTAATCTCCACTCACATTTTTTAACACACATCCCTCCAAACTGGAATAAAAGGCATGATGTATACTTAGAATATTTGAGACTGGTTTTTAGAACTATGGGCAAGAATGGTTAGACAGTGGATAAAAATGAAATTACTGTTTCAGTTATACTTCATGATTGAAAAAAAAAATCAAGTCTGTCTCTCCTTTTTTTTAAGGCATGATATTTAACCCAACATTTTCTCAGTGTATCCTGGGAAATATTATCTCTGCCAGATGCTAACTAGAAACCAATTTTCCAGTTTCATGGTCAAATAAGTTTGGGAATTACTGTTATACAAGGTCAATCACACTTCTGCACTGCTGGAACACTTGAGGCTTTATTTAATAAACAAATTGATTCTCTGATGCCCTCAGTGGGGAAGATAGCTCACACGAACTCTCCTTTTCCTGCCAGGTCATTTTTAGGACTAGTGAAACCATTTCAAGAAATATGGGTCAGCCCACTGGAGAGCCACTTAGTAGGAATAACTTATCCAGGCAGATTATAGGGTCTAGACAACTAACCGAAAAGCCAAATTTAGTCACTCAAATCACTGGCCACTTAAACACTGGTGGGATTCTCTACAGGGTTAAGTTGAAAAGTAGTTTATATCCAAGTTTCCGGAAAGTTACCTAGAAAAGTTCTTTTAAATCTGAGATACTGATATTGTGTTCATAGCAACTTTCTAAAAATTCAATATTTTCAATTAAAACTTACGATAGCCTGCAGAACTCTCTGTTTCTTCCATAGGAAATTTACGGAAGTAAAGGGTGACTGAAAATTTTTCCAAATAGATATAGTGGAAAAGAGAGAGGACTTAGCATTATATTAAACATCGTGATTTAGAATTATTAAGACACAGTTCCTCTGATTGAAAGTTTCTCACATTTTCAGACTTCCATCTTGGGACCTATTCATTCAGATGGAGATATGAAATTTCTAAATTCTTCTGGTATATAAGCTATGTAGAATTGGATACAGGTGTTTTTTGACAATTGAATTTAAAATTCACCTGTGGAAGAATGTGTCAGCAATGTCTAACATACCAAAGGAACAGAATTGATGATGTACAAACACAGCTGAAGGAAAATCTCTCATTGAAGAAATGTTAACTCCAAAGAAATACTGAAAAAACAATTAGAAAACTAGGTAAATGGATTTCCTTTAAGAAAATACAGACAGGACAAGACCATGGTCAACCTCTCCCTGTTTTAATGATAGGACTTTGAAAAGCATAATCTCCGAGTTTGGGGAATGTGTGATGATTCAAACTGTAAACACAGATGCACAGATGGAGGCAATGCAGACATTCTCTGGGCTTTCTTAAACACACACACACACACACACACACACACACACACAGAAGGACAATGCTTCTCATCAATTTTAAAGACCCTGGATACACTGATAGAAATTCACTGGAAGGAAAGCCAGGAAAATCGCCTACATCTTCAACCTCTCTAATTTCTCATTTTAGATTTCTAATTTTCCCCTGCCAGGTCATAAAATCTAATGTAAAAACAAGATGGATTGTCACAAAACATGATCCAGGTACATAACTAATACCTACGACTTAAATCCTTTAGACTTTCTAGAAATAAGTCTTATATTTTAACATATGGACCGTTAAGATAATAAAAGTCAAAATTAACTAAAATTTTTATCATTTCTAACACTCACATCTGAATAATGTTATCCTTAAAATCACTTACTCTTTGTCTAATGTCTTTCCAGAGATTGATGCTATAAAAAAATAAAGGTCACATGGAATTTTAATTTTGAATCACGAGGAAGAATATTTTGGCTATGATAAAATCATTGCTTTTATTTTGAACACTGGTTAAAAAGGGAACAATGAGAGTGAAAGATGTTTACATTTTTGCTACTGAAAACAATTGTGATAAACATTATTACAGATATTATTATATCTGTAATAGATATTAAGAGAACACTTAATACTTTCAACTTTTCATTGAAAAGTTGAGGCCTGAAAGAACTGTTAACATTTAAGAATAAATAACACCAGTATCTTTGAATTTCTATAATGGCTCATGCTATCAAATAAGTATAATTCATGCTATCGCAGTGCTAGGAAAATGGAATACCCAAATCAATGCAACTTAACTTTAAGTGTAAGTATATCATCAAGGAACATAGACATGCTTCAAAATTGCTTTCATGTCACTTAAAAAGTTCTGAACCAAGGTCTGAGTAAATGTGCAGGAGACAAAAAAGGCAAAGTTTAGCATCTATTCTTCAAGGAAATATAACTCAGTTGGAGAAAGTAGCATGAGTTCATGAAAGTAAAAGTATTAGTGAAAGAGAAAACATAAAAGCCAAGATAAATAAGTAATGCACAATTTATTAAGGAGTTCAGAGGGGAGAAAGGGAATTTTAGAAGAGTGGAAGGATTTAACTTGATATTAATGGTGGGTACGATTGATTTGTAGGAGAGGAATTTTTCATTCCATTGCAAATTCATGAGAATGATAATGGCCTGGAAAAGATGGCAGTAATATGACACTGTATTCAGAGGCTCCTAAGTAATATGGTTTAGAACCAAAAATTCTGTAGGTCAAGGAATGGAGAGTCATAGTACTAAAAAGTAAAATTTCAACTGAATAAAAAAGTGTCTTCAGTACCAGACCAAAATTTACATTTTATAAGATAAGATTTGTAAGCATGTAGCTATGATGACATCAACTATTTTTAAGGAGAGTGACTGCTATATGGGAGAGAGGGAAACAAGGAAACAATGGGTATAGTTATTAGTAGACTAGTGTTAGCTGCTAAATCTGACTGGTGTGGTAGGTAGTGACAGTGAGAGAATAGGGAGAAGAAGAGACCAAGGAACAGTTGAAAATGGAGATAAATGAAACAGAAATAATTCTTTCTGGGGGTGGTGATATGAGTTGGCTCCTTTTCACTACTGCTTTTTCTGTTATTATTATCATCAGATTTTCAGTATCTTAGTTTTCATGCATTTTAGCCTTTAGTTAACACATTCATTCACTGGATCTTAGAACTAGATGCTTAATCAAGATCAGGTTTTCTGTTATGAGTGAAGTTTATTTATTTCATTTTTGAAGATTGTTTTTGGACCAAGGAGAGTCGCATTTGCTCCAAAATATGAGAAGCCAGTTCTCTGGGTTCTGAAAGCACAGCCCTGCCACATGCCCTTTTGCAAGAAGAGTTGTTATGGATGTGAGTGAAGGTCTTAGGTTCATTTTATAAATGCATGAATATCAGGGCCTGGTATTTTAGTACAATATCTTAACACATAAAGTTAAAATCACAGCATGCTCTGTTACACATTTCCATTCCAGTGCAATGCTTTTGCATACCAAAAGGATGAGGATTGTTTTCTCTTTCAAACATATTTCCTTAGCAATTTCATGCCAATGTAACTTAGTGATTATCATCTATCTATCTATCTATCTATCTATCTATCTATCTATCTATCTATCTATCTATCTATCTATCTATCTATCTATCTATCTATCTATCTATCTATCTATCATCTATCACCTATCTCCCTAAATAGAAAATTTCTGAAAGAATTCTTTCCTAAGTAGAAAATGTGTTATTTCTGAGAAAATTCTTTCTTTAAAAGACAATAAAATTGACTTCATTTTATTTAAGAAAGGAATGTGTGAAATAACTCCTGAATTTCTACCAAGGTTCTTTGCAATTCTGTCATATTATTACAACCTCAATATCCTGTGTTAGCAACACTTATTTAACTGTTGCATTTTGGTTTTATGGGAGAGCAATGAATGTAAAAGGCACATAAAACCCACAGCCAAATGGTTGACATGTGATCTTTAATCATGCTTTGAGCTCTCCTTTATTAACTAACACACCACCCACCCTTCCCCACTCACAATGGGAATATCAACTGCTTCCTAACTGTTTTGTAAAAAAAGGAAGTGTTCACTTTCTGGTTGCCAACCTTAGCTTATTTAAAAAAATAGATATGTATTATTTTCTGATATTTGACCTTTTAAATTGCTACTTCCTTTGTGATTAAAATTTAGGTTGTAGTCTCAGAGAGGGTGCTAAAAGGTGACTTATTAAAGTGTCACATGACCAAGAAGAAACTAAGAATTTTGTTTTGAATGACAAAACTTCATTATTACAAATAATATAGTTCTTAATTTTTAATGACACACAACTATTTGATCTGAGCTAAAAAAAAAAATCCAGGAATGGGGGAAATATAGATGGAATTATAAGGGATGTCAAAAGAGAGGTATGTCCATTTATCACTTGGCAGAAGTGAAAGTCAAGAATTTGGAGGCTGTGATTAATGTCATATGGTCACCTCAAGCTGAACTGGAACCAGGAGAGACCTGGGCTCCCATACCAATCACTCAGAACTACTGTCCTCAATATGATGTCTCTGTCAGAAAGACAACACTGTGCCTTAAGCTTATAAAAACTGAACAAGAATGCCACCCTGGTCATGTTACATCTGGAACTAGAGCCCAACTTTGAAGCAAACTCTGTGATCGCTGTTCCTATTTCAAAACTTGCAATAATAATGTAAGTCTCCAAAATGCCCCTACTCTGTCTTGTTTTGTCTCTGTAGAATGAGAAAGGATATGAGAAGTCTGGAAACCTGAACCAAAACAGTCAATAAAAAGGCCTTTGTCTGTGAACCTGACTACAACTGATTCATTAATAGCTAATTGAAAGATTTTCTCAGGAACAACTTCTTCCCTTCTATAGAAATAATCAAAATGAAATAAGCTGAAATATAAGATGGCATCAATTCCCATGTCAAAACAGTGGTATGGTCAAAACACTTTTACTTACTACATGTGAAAGTGTTTATTTCCTTATGACAAAACATTTATCAGTGCTGACAAAACATATATCAGTGCTTTTAAAAACTATTCTTTAAATGAAATTCACTGTTTCTTATTTCAAAAGTGCAGTATAAAGAAATTCTTCACAAAATGTCTTCACTGCATGCTAAATTAATAATAGTTCAAATAGTTAAAAATATCCTTAATTTTGTGTTTCTAGTACATATATAATAATGCCCCCTTAGTGTTGTCTTTTCATATATTAAAATTCAAAACACAGAAATTAGTAATTCAACTTTGGATTTTTAGTTGATGCTAACTAAAGCTGTATGCTAATTTTTTTCTAAAAAGTGCTTACTGTGTGTTCAATCCATTTGTTTTCTTTTCTTTTTTTTTTTTTTTTTTTTTTTTTTTTTTTTTTTTTTTTTTTTTTTTTTTTTTTTTTTTTTTTTTTTTTTTTTTTTTTTTTTTTTTTTTTTTTTTTGAGACTAGGTCTCGCTATTTTGGCCCATGGAACTTCAGGCTCTCGTTGCCTGGGGTACCACGGACTCAAGCAATCCCCAGCTTCAGCTTCCCAGGTAGCTGGGATGACAGGCGTGCACAACCATGCCCACCTATTTTTTTGGGACTAGGTCTCGCTACGGGCCCCAGGCGGGACTCGAAACGCGATCCCTAGCCCCTGCTGCTTCACAGGCTGAAGCTTACAGGCACGAGCCACCCTGCCTGGCCATTTCTTTTTCACAGTGTTCCTCCCAAAGACTCATTCGTAAAGCATGACCTTTTAATAGCTGACTTCAAATAAGAAAAAGTAGTGGCACTAAATTCTATTCAACATTTATTTATATAGCATTTAAACTCAAGGAAAATGCCAGACTCCAAAATTCTGACAACAAAAATTCATCCTAACTTGCCTTTGTCTCTGCCCTTTGTAAGAATTGCAAGAAACTGGGACATCTATGCAATATATGAGTAGTATCCACCTGTGAAATTCAAAACCTTTTTTCTATATTTTCTTTTTCTTATATTAAAAGTAAGCTTCCTCTGCCTCTCCAGCTTGAAGTGTGGGAGGATTACCATGTATCATCATTAATGGCTTGGGATTCTAGGGACATTTTCATGAAGACAGAAATAAAGTATAAATCATGTGGGGGGTGTGGTGTTTATTATTGGCTCCTGTACACCTCCCCTTCACGATTCACTAAGGCTCTTCAAGTTCGCATATGTCAGCATGTATTCCTTTAAAATTCCACTTTGCCTGGTAAAACAAGATCCCAGCCCTCAGCCTTGTAAGAGCAGCATGGGCAATCGCCTCCCAAAAGGGCTTGCACACTCTCTTCCCACTCTGCTCTAACAAGTCAAGCAGTTCCTGGAAACCCGCCCACTGATTGTGGAACTATTTTTAGTAGCTCACCTCTCAGTAAATGCAGCTATTAGATATCCAGATATTCCTGGCCCTTTCAGGTGCAGTAAAATAGAACATAAAAGGGTGTAATTGAATGATTACAGCCAAGGACTGTAACTAGGAGCCAAAGTTCAGGAACACACCCCAGAGGAACCTTTAGGCCCCGCTGGGGGCCCAGGCAAAGCCCACAGAGCTAGGCTGAACTGCGCAGCTGCAGTGTAACCTCAGAGACAGTGTAAAGGCCCTGTTGGGATTGTTTTCTGTTCACACACGAGCAGGAGAAGGAAGATGAGTGGGGATTTACATCTTTGTACAATTCCTGTGCACCAGGTTCTGTGTGCCCAGGTGATTATCCACAGCCCTGGGACTGGGTAGGCTTCGTTATTTCCATCCCATCAACACAGCTTAGGATCAGTCCGGTTCACTGATGACTAAAGAAGCTCGGCTCATGAGCAGCAAGGACGGTTTAAATGCAGCCCGCGTCTTCCTTCTTATGCTCCGCTCGTTGAGGGGAAATTGAAAAGCAGGCTCTATGACTAGGTTGACGGAGTCATTTACTGAACAAACCAGGACATGTCTAAGAGAAAAAAAGAGATGCTGTTAATAACAGTACCCAGACAGCAGGGCAGCCTGCAGGTCCTGAGCGAGCCAGGATCTATGTAGGCTGTCTGTCTAGTTCTCCTTGCTTTGCAGAGCCAAGAGTGAAGTTCAACTCCCTGATGAAAGCTCCCTGCCCACTGATTGCTGTGGATGGTCTACATCGGAAGCCTGCTCTGGGACCCGCAGGCAATAGGAAATAAAGCTTTAAAAATACTCTTTTCAACACTAAGCTTTATAGGTTTTAAGTATAATTTTTTCTTTTCACCCCATGGGAACCAATCGTTCAGCTGTCTTCACACTTATGAAATCCTACAAGCCATGGAAAGATGCCTTTGGACTACAGGGCACTTGTATTCTGGTTACATGAAGGCCACACAAACTTAGGTGAGTTGACTTCTTGAACAGTTAACAGGCACTGTTCACAGTGGTTTAGGTCTTACCTAATTCCCCAAACCATCTCACCTAATCTCAAAACATTTGTGTACTATGTAGTTTTATTATTTCAATTTCACTGGTGAGGTCACTCAAACCTGGAAAAATCTGCTCAGGTACACAGGGCTAGTCCACGGCTGTGCTGTCTTTAAATATCCAGAACCACTCCTGAATCATTGTAGGCACAAATACGTTTATTCCCCACAAAGACTTAACGTGGTCAATAGAGCATTCAGAGCAGGGTTAGTTACTAGGGGCTGCAATACAGATGTAGATGGCTCTTTTAACAATATGGCCCATGTTCTGGGCCTTGAAGAAAAGGAAAGAAGGCAAAAGTAGAGACAAATAGTATTCCATGTGGGAAAAACAAATTAACTCAGGTGGGAATTTTGAGAAGGAAGAGAAGAGACCCAGTTGTTTGATTGAAACATGTTAGTGAAAGACTGAATTAGAAAGGTAGATTATAGAGCTTTTCTGTCAGGTTGGGGAGATGGGAATCTGTACCTCTTTCATAAAATAATAGATGCTCCCTGATCTGGCCCTACTTGTGGTGACACTTGATCCATTGGTCTTCTGGGGTCATGAATCTGACTGGGGACTTCATCTTATTTGTGAACTGGAAGGTTCTGTGGTCATTTGACAAGAAACTTGTCATCTCTGATGGCCACTTTTTACTGATTTGACAGGAAACAAAGTTCTCAGAATTTTAAGAAGAAAAGAGTATTATAGAACTTAAACCTGATGAAGGTGCTCACAGAAAACTATATGAGATATATTAGTTCTTAAATATAAAATTCTCAACACCTAGTTAGAAGAGAGAAAAGGTGAGACTCAGGAAATAAGATCTCAGGGGGTTATGAAAAGTGTTCAAAACTGTTCAGGAAAAGCTGACTTTATGGATTCATTCTCCCTGTACATAGGCACTGGAGCAGAGAAAAATGATTAAAAGAATTTTTGAGGTCCAATTTCTTCACTAAGTAGTTTCTCCTGTCTTCAGAGACATTAAGCAAAACAAAGATATTCCAACAAATGGATGAAAATATTTCTTTACCATACAACAGCTAAGGGGTTAATATCAAAGATATACAGTTTACACAACTTAACAAAAACAAAGCAAAAAACCCAATCAAAAAATGGTCAGAAGAACTAAAAAGAAATTCAAATGGCAAACAGATATGGAAAAATATTCAACATCACTTATAATCAAGGAGATGCAAATTTAAACCACAATGATATACTGCTTTACACCTATGAGAATTACTCCTATCAAAAAAATGGGCAACAACAAATGCTGGTGAGGATGTGGAGAAAAAGGAACATATCATACTGATGATGGGAATGCAAACTGGTCCAATCACTTATAGAAAGCTGAGTGGAGGACCCTCAAACTACCTAAAATGGAATTACCTTTACCCCAGTGATTCCACTTCTGGAAATCTATTCAAAGGACACAAAAACACTAATTCAGAAGGAAACTTGCACTCCTATGTTTATTGCAACATTATTTGCAATAGCCAGGATATGGAAAAAACCCAAATGCCCCCAAGCAGATGAATGGATCAAAAAGTTTTGGTATATGTACACAATGAAATATTATTCTATAATCAAAAATGATAAACTCATTTCATTCACAGCAACATGGGTGCAACTAGAAGGAATTATGCTGGCTGAAGTTAGTCAGCAGGAAACAGATAAATACCAGATGGTTTCAGTTATATGTGGAATATAGACAAATCAAGCAAAAGCACAAGAAATAGTAAACATTAACAAGTTCACTATAGAAATTAAACATCCTGCAAAGGTGAAGGAGAGGGATGAAACAGGGAAGAGAGGAACACTGGTAAAGATGATGATGGGTCACAGGTGATACGGTGGTGGGAGAAATATGGGGACTGAAACAATGCAAGAATTAATAAATAAAATAAATTCATTAATTTGTTAATTAAATTAAGTTTATTTACTAATAAAAATAAATTGAGACCAAAAGTTTAAGTTTGCAAACCTTTTCCTATTTCTGAAGGGCATAGATGAATTCTTTCCTCCCTACAGCATGAAGCATAAGAGTAGTTTGCCAAGCATGCAGTCTGAGCAGAATGGGCAGGGCATCTGAGCAGGAAGAGCACTGTGATACTAGCAGACCTTACTGGTTTGATGAAGTTGTAGTTAGAGGGAAGTGTGAAACTAAGTGCCAGAGTACCTGAACTCAGTCTGATTGAGGCACTCACTTCCCAGGTCTTTAGTATTTTATGAGAAGGGAGAGTTGGGCTTAACCATTTAGAATTAAAGCTTTGTTGAACATTTTACATAAAGTATATGCATGCACTCACACTCATATATACATGCATACTCACAGATATCCCAACTCATGTGTTATAATTAACTAATGCTTTACCCATACAGGAGGCATCCTGCCATTTAAACCCAGAACTATGACCATGTTACTGAAAGCAAATTAATATACTCTATAAGAGGAAAATTGTCATGAAATCTATGCGTGTTTGTTTTAGGGAGAATCTTTTCCATATCCTAAACTCAACACTGCATATGAATACGGTGATAGTTAAATTATGTCTATTCTTTAAAAAGGATACATTTAGAAATGACAGGACATGAAAGAATCAGAATGTGCATCAGTCTATTGGGTAGTTAGCACTAAGGGAAAATGAATTTCCACTTTTTAACCACCATTGAGGGAGTGTCAAAATTATTGACACCTATATCAGGTGTTAATAAGGACTAATTGATGCCCCAGGACCAAAATATCCTAATATCTCAATCCCCTGGATAGCAAAAATATACTGCTTGTTCTTATAACATGTCAACTGTGCATTGACAGGGACCTGGGACTGTGACTTAATCATCTCTGACAGACCCGACCTAGAGATGTGCTTGTGACCACAATGCAGGGAAGACAGGGGTGATGATGCACAAAATGACTCTTAGGATTTCTTCTTGAAAGTGGACACATTGCTTTTGCTTACTATTGACCTCTATAAGTACCATGTTGAGCCTCATTTCCAAAGAGCAGGAGAACAGCCCCAGTGAAAGAACACAGTTATTGGTAACTAATAGTATAATCTGTTACAGGACTTGGTAAAGAATTGATGTTGAATAATCTGAGTAATGAATAATAAGTTAAATGGTTCCATATACATGTCAGCCAAAAATAATTACTAGTTTTTAAATATTAGTGTGCTAAATATTATTTTCAAAAGCTGAAAGATAGGTAATATATATTCATTGAGTATTTGCATTTAAAGGGAAACATTTTCTCTGAGAGAAGCATTGTATGACCTAACTCATTCAATCCAAGATAAAACAAGAGTGCGATATGGATGGTTCTGGTAGCAAGTCCAAAGGGGGCAGATGTCTCTAACCAACAAGCCACAAGTCCACATCACCCATGCGTAGCAGTTGACAGACAAAAGCAGTTTAAACAGCAGGGTTTTATTAACAAGAGAAATTAACCAGGAAAACAAAAAGTCCTTACCACCACAAGTGGCCAGTTATCATACCCCAGCCACCATTTTCAGTCCCCAAAATTCCCGAAGACACATGCTCAATATGGCGTTCCTTTGCCCTTCCAAAACTAGGCAGGCACTCTGCAAAATTCCAGTCTTTCTCTGAGGTCTTCTCTATGCTTCTTTTTTCTCTAGCATTCTGAGCTGCTCTGCTTCTCCAAGTCTCTTCATCAGCATAACAATTGCTGATGCACAAATCAGCTTTCCAAACCCCTGGCCATCTCTAGGTACCAGCTCACTATACCACGTTGCTGTGGTGCCACATTCTCCATACCAGCTACTCTTCTTCCTGTCACCATGGCTTCTTGCCACCTCCAGCTCACTCTTCCAGGGGGCTTACCCTGGCCAGGTCACTTGGGCCTGTTCTCTCAGTCTGCCATTCTTATCTCTTTCCCACCATCTCTACCCACTGCCCATTTTGTCTTGTCCATCCACCAGGGTATTTTATTGCCAACACAATTTTTAATGCATCACTACCCTGTATCAGTTCTTGTTATCTGTTATGGCATTACAAATTATGATAGGTTTAGTGGCTAAAAAAATAAAAAAACAACAACAAACAAGCTTTTTATCTCATAGTATCTATAAGTCAGTCTTAGTGTGGGGAGACTAGATTTTCAGAGCTCACTGCCCTGAAATCAAGGTCTCGGTTCAGTCCAGCTGTGGTTCTCATCTGATGTTCCTTTTTCAGTCCCATTGGTTGTTGGCAGACGCCGCCATTTCCTTGTGGTTGTAGAACTCAGGTTCTTATTTTCCTGCTAGTTGCTGGCCAGGAGTTGTGTTCAACTCCTAGAAGCTGCCCTCAGTTCTTCACTATAGAGAGTTCACAGTGAATTTGCCTTCTGCCAAGCCAGCTGAAGCTTGAATTCCACTGTCTTCTGCCAACTGGAGAAATACTTTGCTTTTAAAGTTCTCTTGTGATTAGGCCAAGTCCACCCAGATCACCTCTGTTTTATAGAGAACTGATTTGGGCCCTTATCACATTTGTCAAACCCTTCACAGCAGTAACCAGATTAATGTCAAACCCTTCACAGCAGTAACCAGTGTTTGATGGGTTTGGTGGGATAAGATGGGTGAACATCAGGATCTGGGGTTCTTAGGGCTTTCTTAAAATCCTGCGTACCACATGACCCCACAGCAGAATGATGGGTGTTAGGGTTTTGCTGATGGCAGAACTGATGTGATGAGACCTTTTCTCATGTTATGTGGTTCTTGTGAGAACTGGAACTATTTGGAGAGAATCTACTTGAGGTATTTGGTGACTACTAAAATCCTACTTTTGTGCTTCTGAACTGATTCTCTAGAGAGCTGAACTAAACTCAATGCCTTTAATGTTAAGAGAGTTAGTGTAGTTGTAAATGTTTTGGAAGGAAATAAATGGTGTTCTGGGTAATTAAAGAGCATTTAATAAAGAGTTCTTTTTCTCTCTCTCTCGCACAGTATGGGTAGCTTTTAGGGAATAGGACAAAGAATAATCCAATAGGTCTCCATTGCACAAAGGGGAAGGGAAGGGTGGGGCTGGGAACTGGAAGTGAGGAGGTGATAGCAACGTAGCCTTTGGTAGAAATATGCAACCAAACCCAACACTTGAAAACTGAGCAAGAAAATGGTAGGGAATAAATATCTTGACCTCATTCTCCTAGCCTCTTATCTCTAGCCAAGAAAGTGAAAGAGCCTGTTGGTCCAGTCCTCAGAGGTCAGCCACCTGGGGCAAGAAGAGGGTGGAGAAAGGTAGAGAGGAGATCTAGAATGGCAAACAAGAGATATGCAGCACAATTATCAAAAACATATTTCTTGCCACTGTCAAGGTCACTGGCTCTGTTTTAACTTGCAGAGGAAGTGTTTCTTTCCCATCTATGCATCATAAACTACTTTGCAATCTTAATTATGACTATTACACTACCAAGCACAACCATTAATACATATATCTATCTTTTCTGCTATTTTATAACCTTTCTGAGAGAAACGATCATGTCTTATTCATCTTTATGCCTATGTACTTGGCATATAGAAGGTGATTAGTTAATGTTTGTGCTGTAAGAAGTAAATGAAGTCAGTCAGTGATCACCTACTGTTCAAGTTCTATACATAATTTTAGTAAAAAAAGTATAACAAATGCACAGTGCGCTAATTGTTTACTAAGATGTTCTATGGCATGTGAACTGATAGTTTGATTTGCTTACCATTGATATGAGTCTCCTTGTACTATGTGAAGTTGATATTCCACTCGTATTTTCTACTTTGAAGTTCATCAGTATTAGGCAATTCTATATATTCCATTCAATAAACTTTAATTCTGTCAACAAGGAAAGAGCAGCAGCAAAGGCAGGGTGAATGAGACAGTTCAGAACTAAAGGTAATCAATCAATCAATCTTTGGATTGACAGAGTGTGATGGACTTGGGATGAAGGGACAGTAATCTGCCTTCCTGCCTTTGTCACATGTAGTTCTGACTGCCAAGAGGGGGTGGAGTGTGCTTAGTCTGTAAAAAAACTGTTTTCTTCTATTTTACTTTATGACATTTTCAAAGTGCTAGGTAAGGGTAAATGTGGTCCACTTGATTTATTATAATTGTTTTGGTTCACATAGAATCACATGCTGAATAATCTAAGGGACTCATAGTGGGGAGAAAAATGTAAATGTCATAATTTCGTTAATTGTTTTAGCATGTGTTTCTTCCACATGTCTCAAAGCAACTGTAATTGAGGGCTGTGGTTTTGGGGGCATAGCCAAAAATACAATGTGACTAACAACTGAGGAAAATGTCATGGGATAGCATGTGGGGGAGGATCTTTTATCTTTTTATTCTCCCTGACATTGTGAAGTTTTTTCAGTATGTATGTTACTGGAGTATGAAAAGAATGATACAAATCAAACCCTTGAATTAGTAATTTTTATCAGCTAAAAAAAACAAAACCATAAAATGCACCTTAAAATTCTGTGGCTATTTGGTTCTACCCTGGAGTTTTCTATTTCAAAAATTGGATTTGCAAAAAAGAAAGCAGCTCTTTCAATTCTTTAAACATTTAAATGATGATAAGCGTCTTTCTCAAGCAAACAAATCTCAGGAAATTCAAATACTCGTATGAAACCATAATCTCTCCTCACCCTGTTGCTCCAGAGTATAATAACTCCATTGAGAACTTCTGAAGCTGGTGGGTGATCTGACCCCAAAGCTTCATATACAATTTCTTATTTTTTATGACAGGAATTTCATGATTTCAAGGCAAGGGTGAAAAACAGTCTATCCACTCCCCCACTCCACCCCTCCTTATGCAAGTGATCAGGTTGCTGCATGAACAAAGCAAATGGTTGAGCTCACATGGCTTGGCAAAGTGCTCTCTTCCAAGCCTCTTGGTCTGGGATGAGCTGCAAATACTATTAGTGTATTTCCTAATATTTCAGTCTTCTGCAAATTGCACAGTAACAAGATCTTTGAGCAGTGAGCCTTTGGTAAAAGAGTTTCCCATATTATACAGACACCTCCATTTCATATAATCCTATATATTTCATCCCATAAATCCTAGAATCTGTCAACAAAGAAGCAGCAGCAGCAAAGACAGGGTGAATGAGATAGTTCAGAACTAAGAGACTAAAATAATCAACCACTGTCAAAAACAACAACAAACAACAACAACAACAACAAATCCAAAAATATCCTATGAGGACTTAAGGTACTAGAACTTCCATATTTGTTAGATTTATCCTGACATAGCCTTCAATATTTATTCTCAGTTAAATTTCTGGAACTACTATCACTATTTGAGAAACTCCTTTTGTCACTGTTTTATGTTGTTCCTTCTAGTTTTTTCCCAAATGGGTGTCACAATATTTTTGTCATAATTAAGACTGACTCTACATAAGTGACTAAACTGATTATATATGGGACCAGTGGGTCATAGGAAGCTGCTCCTCATGTATAGCCTCTCCATCTTCCCACCCACTCACCACCTTCTTCCTTTCTCCTTTGCACAGCCTTCATGGTTGCAGGAGCTAATGGAAAGTCCATCCTACTAGTGTTTGGAAACTAGGAAAGTTTCCAAATTGTTTGTGGGAGTTATGGTGAAGAAGAAAGTCAAATTGCAGATTGCAGAGGGAGAAAGGAAAGCTACAATGAATTTTTAGCTTCACTGGAAAACTGCGTAAGGACTGTGAAAGGCTCAAAATTTATGGAAATAACTGCTTATATGATCCTCTGTTCAATTTTTTTTTCCTGAAAATGTTTTTCTGAAAAGAGAGTCACAAACGTTCACTGTGTGCTCAAAGGGTTTGGGTAACAAATGATATTTAAGAGTGATTATAGCAAGAAAGTAGGATCAGTTAAGTAACATATTTAAAAAATAGAGTACAGTGAGAAATAATGAAAATATAATAAATAGGAACAAAATAGTAACAAGAGAGAATAGCCATTTATTTTATCAATTAGTTCAGACATGTACAGGTAAAATGATTTGTGAAAATGCTAAGTGCTATTTATCTGCTTTAGATTTTAGATTTAGGCAGAGAGAAGTCAAACTCTTTACTAGCTAAAGATCACCTAACTAGTAAGTATTAAAAACTTTAGAAGACAGCTCTTAATTATTTTAAACCACCATGACCTTTCTCTTCCTTGATATGTTTTATAAAATATAAAATTTTATAAATTTATAAAATATAAAATTATAATATGGAGAGAAAGTTATACTTCAAAATGTTACTTCTGGGTGTTACAATTATGGTTAATTTTTTTATTCTGTTCATACTCAATTTAAATTTATAATAAACATGCCTTAATTATATAATAAAAGGAATAATAAGTTTAAATTACTTCCCCATTTCTACAAAATCAGCAATATCTGTTAAATCCTGATGGAATGAATTCTTTTCTGCTGAACAGAAGGCATTCAAATATTATAAGTAAGATACTTGGAAGAATTTGTTAGCAATTTATAATAATCAATGTTATTATAATGAAATGTGATTGTATATAGTAATTAGCAACCTAGCTTGATGAAACTGGCTATGAAAACTTCAGATTCTCCATAGGGGAAGTGTATTGGGTTGATGCTAGTCCCTCTCCCCAAAATGCAGTTGAGGAAAGTGAACATTAGAAGAGTTGTTGGAAAATAATTCTCTGGGCACTCTCTGGGCATGCATGTATCAGCCAGATCACAGTAAAATGCTACTACCTGGACCACATTATCTTGACCCCATTTAGAATTATTTTCCTGATGTTCTAGTGAAATGTCCTCAGGTTTTATCAAAAAATACCATGAAACTATCCACCATTTTCCGTTCCTTGGAAGTACCTACAATGTAGGGCAGAATACAGTGTAACCTTACCTAAGGCATTTTTCAGAATTTACACTAGGGTATTTTGATTTTTTTGTTTTAGATGTGATATATTTTTTTTTAATATTTTCTAGGATAGGAATACATGTGGAGCAAGAAAATGAGATAGGGTCTCTCTAGGAGCAGACCAGATGCTTTCCATTAAAATTCCCACAGTTGTCAGTTCCAGATTTGATCAAACTTAATGAGACCAACTCACATTAATCAAACTCCTAGTAGTCTGATTTCTCATCTGGGGTGCCCATATCTTTCACTTGAGATCTGCTCTCTCTGACATCTTTAAGTGTGTTTAGGAATTAGAAGCAGAATCAGAAGAGATAGATAATTTAAGAAAAAAAATATTATAGGTTTTACGGTTGGTGCATTATCTTGGTAAAAAAAAAACACTTCTCTATTTATTTCAAGGGTATCTTAATGTCCTTCTAGAATGGTGCAAGTTCTGTGACTTTAGCCTTCTTTTAATTTGTTGTAAGAGGAATATCCCCATTGGTGTCATATAGTCATCTTCCAAGGTGAATAAAACAATTTTTTAGGTTTCCTCTTACTATATCAAATTAAGTCAAATCATATTTGTCTCATTATGTTAAATTTCATTTTAACTGGAGCTTTGCAAATCCCTAAGTCTTGTATGCAGGTTTATTTGGTTGTGTGTATACAAAAATATATATGCATATATATTTTTCTTACACATGTTATAGACATATGTAAATGTGTATGTATATATATATATATATATATATACTGATATGAATTTTACAACTTCATATTCAAATGGACAACTTGTTTCAAAACTAGAGTAATGGAAGTATGAATCAATATTTTCTTCATTACAACCAAAAAGATTATGCAACTATAACTTGTGTGTGCTTCCACTGACCAAAAAAAAAAAAGAAAACCTAAGGTACTAGAACTTCCGTATTTATGAGATTTATCTTAACTTGACCTTCAATATTTATTTTCAGTTAAATTCAATACGTTCAATACGTGTGAGTTTTCTATGTTCCTTTGTCTAAAATCAGAAATACTTCAATAACTTTTCCATTGAAGAGATACAATAAGTCTTCTAGTGAAATATAATTTACATTTAAATTATTAAAGTCAAGTTCAGTTTCTTAGAATGGACAGTAAATGGAATAGTCTAAAAAATAAATAATTTGAGGGAGTTAGGGCCTGGGCGGACTGAGTCGCTGAAGCAG